>BSQZ01000079.1:2285000-2530000 GCA_033239005.1 Lamellibrachia satsuma | reverse complement strand
CACCAAACATGTCTTGCCCACTCCCGCATTGCCAATGAGCACCACTTTAAACAGGTACTTATAGTCTTCCATTGGCCAATCTGTCAACAACAATTCATTGTACTGGAACAGTTCAAACCTGAAATACTATAGCATGGGCACATGTGTAGACTATAGTTGAAAACAATCTGAGATGTGGGAACATTTATTCTTCTTCTTTCATATGGATACAGCAGCTACAGTTGTATTGTCAGGTTGTTGATCCACTCGACTGCTTAGGGGAAAGTTTTCCTGATTATGGCTGCGTTCACATCTTGCAGTGTCTTTGATGTGCCATTACAGACACTACAAGAGGACTATGATTATATTTGTGGGTACGTACTTATGTATGTACATATATATATATATATATATATATATATATATATATATATATATATATATATATATATATATATATATATATATATATATATATATATATACTCCAGCTGAAGAAGATACATCACGAGAAAACCTCACATATTCGATTTGACATCGAGAAACTGAAGAACATAGAAATTGCTAAAAACATTTAGGCTAGAAAAGGCAGCAAAAATATTTGCAGCTCTAAATCTTTTTGAAGAAGATATAAATGTCCTCACAGGCAACATCAAGAGAGTTGTACAGGAAACAGCCAGAGAAGTACTTGGCAAAGAATGAAAAAAGATGACATCCTGGATCTCTGCGATATAAGTAGAAACATGAAGAAGACAAAGAACTCCACCACTGAAACAGCGGAACAATGCCGCACTGTCAATCGAACCATGTACCAAATGGTAACAGCAAGACAACAAAGCCTTTGATACACTGAAGAAGACAACACAAGGCTACACTCACCGAAGATAAGAACGGCTCCCTGCTAACTGATAAAGCGGCCGTTCTTACACGATTGACTGAGTATTGCCACGAGCTGTACAATTATGAACTGAAACCAGAAACCAGCATACTGGAAAGCAAGACCCACAGTGTTAATGAAACAGACGACATGCAAGTGATGGAAGAAGAAGTAGAGAAGGCATTGCGCATACCGAAAGAAGGCAAATCACCCGTCGTCGACAACATTCCAGCAGAGCTGCTCAAACATGGCGGCCCTGAAATGATAAAGATCCTCACTACGTTATGCCAGAGGATCTGGAAAACAAAGGAATGGCTCAGAGAATGGACTCAATACATGATCATTCCACTCTCAAACAAGGGAAATCTAAGACTATGCAAAAATTACAGAACCATCAGCCTCATCAGTCACCCAAGCAGAATCATACTTAGGTGATTGACCTGATCCACAATTTAACTGACTTTAAGAAGCGCATTTGACCATATCTGGCACGAAGGCAAATGGCAAGTCATGAGAAACTGCAACTTTGATGAAGATTTGATACAAGTCATATCAAAAACTTGTATCAAATGACATTGGGCTTGGGCCTTACCTTTTTAATTAGATTCAGATGTCGAATGATCTTTAATACTCAGTCTCAGCTACTCAACCTACAGTTGCAGTGGCAGTGCTGTTGAACCCCACTCAGCCTCTGGAGACTAGACGATTCTAGCTAGTACTACTACTGCTAGTAAACTCAGTCTCAGACTGTCAACCAGTGTGATTTCAAACTAGCACTCTTCTTCTTCTGTGTAATGACCACCTTCATTTGGTTGAAGATTTTGTCATTTTTGGTCTCTACACCATGACATAGTGATAGTCTAATATGTTCATTAAAATAACATTCGCGAAATTAAATAAAGATACATACTAACTAAGTCAAGACTCGGCGATTTCTGAATTCAAGTGAACTCTCAGATTCATTTCAGGCAACACTCAGGTTGAGAAGACTTCATGGATTTTATTAGACAGACATCTAGGGTTTTATACTCTCGTCTTTGCTAAGTGCATGCTATTTTTGAAGATTACACGCCAATGTGTTGGTCTGGTACATCATAATTAAGCGGACGTGTTCATGTCCACGCAGCCAAGTTTACTATCACAAAGTAACGCCGAAAATCGAAATGATGACGAATTTTCTCAACACTGCCATGTTTACTCAGCTGTCAAAACCCGAGACCCGGAAGAACGTATGAATTGTGGGAATTGGGGGGATTTTTTTCTGCCATTTTTATTTCTTAAAATTTTATATTCTTATTACTATTATTACCATCGCAAAATTACAATACGTTCACACTACATCCTCAAATAGTTATGCTAACCAGAAAAACGGTTGCATTTTAGTATTCTTTGTCTTGTGTTTACTACAGTAGTATAACACAAGGATTTCCGCCAAGATAGCCAACACCATTGGACGACCGGGGTCACGTGGTTACAGTATCCAATCACAATACTTGTATGACGTCAGAATGAACGCCATATTCGAGGTTTTAGAAGTTGCAGTTGCGTGGCAGCAGAAAAGTACAGATTTTAGCTTGTAATCTGTACACCTGCCTATATGTTAACTGTAATTAATATTTACGATATACAAGTAGTAGTCGTACACTAAAAAATGGCGGAGGAAGTCGTCGAAGAGTACACAGCATCGCTGGCGGATCTGACCTTCAACAGCAAACCGTTGATCAATATGTTGACCATGTTGGCAGAAGATAATGCGCTGTATTCCGAACAGATTGTCCAAGTTATCGAAGCTCATATGCAAAAGGTTTCATTCTGTTTTATACATATATTACCAGTTATTTCGTTTTAATTAAAATATATTTACAGAATTAAGCTCATTTTATCAAATCATGACAAATGTTTTAGTCAAATCTTAGTTTCTTAATTATTAATAAAAGGTACGAATATTTGGTAAGTACACGTCTACAATATTACCTAATTTGTTTTCTGAGCAGTAAATGAGGATTCAGTTTTTGACAGCTAACAAAAGATTAGTTAGGAAACTACCTTCCAAGCTAGTAGTCAAATCACAAATGGACTGACACTTGTCTAGAATCTCATTTTCGTCATTATAAAGATACAATATGTACAACCATGCACAATGCCAATGGTCAGTGGTGTAAAAACATTGCTTCATTACCTTTTCCGACACTTGAATGAATGTACAGATTTTGCTTGCTTCAAGTGCAAAATTTCGCATGTCACTTATCCTTAACCTTAAGATGTTTCTGATCGCAGGATTCTTGTGACTCCTCATTGATCAGATCATCATCTATAATTTAACAGTTCTGGTTCCGATTTTTAATGGTGCTTCGAAATTATATAAAATTGTCTGGTTGGACCAAAATTTTAAAATGGATTTTTCCTGTACGACTTTCAGGGAGGGAGTTCCAAAGCTCAGTCACTCTGAAAGGGAAAGCATTTTTTATATTTGAGTAAAAAATGTTAGCGTGTGACCTCTATTTCCTGTCCTGAAAGATGCTTAATCCCATTTTAAAAGTTTAGGTGAGGATTCATTGTAGTATAAATTGTGAATAATTTAAAAAACTTCAATCATATCCTCATAAACATATATATGCTAATGAGGGTAGTTTTGGTGGGTTTATTCTTTCTACATAAGCTAGGTTACCTGGTAATTCTTTGGTTGCTCTTCTTTGGACGTTTTCTATTGCAATGTGTTTTTTAGGGTAGTCAAGATGTGTTCTTATAATTGTTTTATATAATGGCAAGATTGTATCTTTGTCTGTAAATTGGAAAGTTCTGCGAATTATTTTTTGTCATTTTTGTTTACAACTAGATTAATGCGATCATCAAAGGACAGCTCTGTGTCTACTGTGACTCCTAAGTCTGTGTTTAGTGTCATAGAATGTTCGATTGCCCCAACATTATTTTTACCAGTAGTCATGCTTGCATTTATTAGGATGACATTTTTTTAATAACCACATCACTCCACTGCTCTACGTGTTGTAAGATATCCCGGCCATTTTTATTTGTAATAGTTCTAAATATCTTGATGTCATCTGCAAATAAAAATATATCAGATTGTTAGTTCTGGGAAGTCATATATAACACAATTTGGACATTGTACTATAACCGAACAATGAAATGAATGACCCAATGATGCTTTACATGCATTTACGTAGTATACTTGTAAGGCTTACTGTATGGTAATTGCTTGCAAATGCCTTATTTCCTTTTTTTATTACTGATATTTTCCTTTCTTTCCAATCATTTGGAATACTAGCTGTTTTAAATGACATTTCAAATATTGGTGACAGATTTTGATAGTTCCACCAATGGCCTGCCTCCTAGGATTTGCTTATGTTTAATTTTTTTAATTCCAATATTTTACTTTCAGTTATTACTAACTCTTCCATAATTTTTTAGTCTTCACTCTAGGTGTGGTTGGTATTTCCTGTGGTTCTTAAATACACTAGCGAAGTAGGTTGCAAGAACATTTGCTTTTTCCCCATCATCTGTTGTTTGGAATTTATTGGATCTACACTTAATTTCCCGATTCCTGGTTTGATTGTAGTTTTGGATTTATAATATTTCCAGAAGGCTTTTGTGTTCTTTTTTATTTAATTCGCTAAGTCTCTTTCAAACTCCTTTCGTGTTAAGGCTCTGACCATGTTTCTAATTTTGCATTACTCTAGATATGTATTCCCATATTTTGTTTCCATGTCTCATCAATAAATTTTTATGTCTAATCAGTTTTCTAGTGTTTGCATTTGGGGGAAAATTACCCTTTCTGTGGTTACAAATTTCTTTTTGTGGTATTTTTTCTAGTGTCATTATTTAGTTTGACTGTATAAAAAATGTCATGTTTGTATAAAAATGGTCGCTTCTTCCTAATGTGCTGGGGTATTCTACGTCTCCTATGATGTCATAATCATTTGATAGAATTAAATCTAAAACATTTGGGTTATTTGAACCTAGGCCTCTGGTTGGGTCTCACACATGTTGAAACATAAATGCATCTCTTATACATTCTACAAATTAAACATTTTTGTTGCTAGGATTGTTAGATGTAGTTGTAAATTTTTTTATTTATGTCTGGGAGATTGAAATCTACAGTTACAATGTGTGCATATTTTAAAGGTGCTTAATCATTTAAATATTTTGGCTAGTTTCATTTCAAATTAATTTAGCGAAAAACCAAACTTACCTATTATCCACTGCAACATGCTAGCTCATTTTTGTGCAACTTTTTTTATGTAGTTTTTGTGAAATAATCAGACAAACTATTGAATTAGTTAATGCTTGTTAAAGCATTAAATGAAGTGAAAATCGAAATGCTGAAAAATCACAATTTTCTTTGTCATGTGATCAGAGAGAGGATGGAAGGCGCGCCCATGATCAGCAGTGATCCACAAAGTGTTTACCATTTTGGATATCCAATTTTTTCATCTTTACCAGATCTAATTACTGAAGTCAATTTTTTCGATGAATTGAACAAAAATAGGCATTTTTTATTAAATCGACTGCTGATGTTACAACTATTCACACACTACACATTTGGACACTAATCAACTGGATTTGCGATAGGCTAAATCAGTTGAGGAAGCAGTTTTAACTGTGATGTTGTTTTAATCATTTATAAGTGCTTCATAATTATCGTCTGACCCAGCATCACTTCTGTATATGCATCCAAATAGAAGTTTTCTTTTATTAATAAGTTTTATTTCTACAAAAAGACATTCCTTGAATGATGTAACCAGATTTACTTGTTTCTGCTAGTAATGAGTTTTCACCTACACAATTGCTGACTTCAGCTTCAAAGTCATTTTGAAGCCAGATAAAAAAAAATTAATGGTCATCTTGGGGTGTTGTGAAGCATTTGTTGCAAAACAAATACTTGAAAGAGTAAAATAATTACTTAGTTTAATAACTACATATTCCACAATTAACCATGCATGGTTGCTGTACGTATTTCATCTTTATAATTGTGAAATTGCAGTAGGCTTTGATTCTAGACATGTGCCCAGTAATATTTGGAAATGAGCATTATAGTCATGGCTGTGGTTCAGTGGGGTAGAAAGAGAATGGTTAGTTCATTTCACTTGTGTATCAGCTACGTAGGTTAGAAATGTTCCCCGATGCTAGAAGGACAGTAGGTAATTAATTTTCGTGTTTCAAGTTTGGACCATTTTGATTGGGGCTGTGGGTGTTATTTAGCTTAGCGATGATTTAATGATAGACACGTTTTTGGCATCCAGTCTTAATCGTATTAAATAATAGTCACATTTTTGGCATACAGTCTTCATTGTATTTAATAAATAGTTTGTTGAACTGTGCTGACTATAGAATCTATGATGATGTCGGCAGTTGGAAAGTGAAAGAAGAAAGTTATTTGAAAGTCTTCATTGTAGGTAAACTGTTAGTGTTTACTGACTTATGTTTCTATATTTAATCATGCAGGACCATGATCATGACTATTGCTCTTTGTATATTATTTATATATATTTATCTTCTACTATTAGTGACGTTCAGTTGACCAACACTTTTGTCCAAGCAGTATTCAAATATCCAGCTTGCTTTCCATTTTAGCTAAAGCTAAAATGTTCTTAATCTTTGCTATCAGATTTACGTAACTAAATTTGCTTTGGACTAATTCATAACCAGGCTATTGATGGATAAATTATTAGCTCATTCCTATTTGCTGCAAATAATTCTGCCTCATGATGTTTTCATTGTAGGTATTTATTGCAAATGTATGTACATAGTTTGTTGCACATGATGATGTATCTCAATGCAGATTGTGTGGTGTAATAAATGTCACTATTTGAATAAAACTGAAATGTTTAGATGCTACTTGTTGTGTGTGGCCGTCAAATGTACAGTGCAGGAGGCACTTATTTACGTACATAAAACAGACCTGGTAGCTCACCCTGTCAAGTCTGTTGTGACGTCGGCACTATCAACAGATTGTGGTGCTGAGATCAGAATGAGATATTCAATTCTTGCACTTAAAAATACACAACACGGACAACAGTTCCATTGAACCTACCTTATGCAAGCACTTATTCGCCTTTGAGGTTAGCCACACTTTCCCTCATCTACCTTCTGTCCCAGAGAGAGGAAGCATCTGAGTTCTGCAGTCTATGTACACTTTAAAACATCTTCTGATGGCTTAAGGTTGCATTGCCTGTGAAATAGTTCAATATGCAAAGCAGTGATGTATCTGGTGTGTTCATTAGTTCATGCTAATAATGTATTAAAAAATCTGGTAAAAGTTGTCTTTAACACAGTTTGTAGTGTCGTACTCATTGATAATCCGTGAAGTTATGCATCAAACCATCACTGCTTTGCATGGCCCAAATTGCAGATATCGTTTTCCCTTGATAGCATCCTGCATAATTGCTATTACTCACTCTGCACAAAACTCTTACTGCTAGACTGCCAATGAAGGGAGTTTACTTGTGCTTGTGATGAGACGATCCACTTCCCGCCTGGATTCCCACCCCTGCAGTTGTGTATAATACCTTCACATCGTGGTTGGCAGCATAATTAGTTGATGCAACGATTGTGCTGTGCCAAGCTCTCGTCTGGAAGCCGCATACACATTAAAATTTGAGTCTTGCAAGATGTGCAGAGAAGACCGGGTGACTGGTGAAGATGACTGGCTGGTGACCAGTCGTGATGAAGTGAAACAAGCAGAAGAGTTGCTGTTTAGTAGCACTTATAGACCGTCTGCAGCAATAGCAAATTTCTGTTTCAGTAATTACTATACCACTTGCGTTGAGAGCAGGCAAGAGAGTCTGCAAATGCTGTTATGAACAGGGTTGTTAATCAGTCTTGAAGACCTAACCTGCCTAGAATGTGACAGCCTTTCTGACCGTTTGTTAGTTTTTAATTGTGAACATCATTGTACAAATTACATAATACAACACTGAAATAATTCCCAGCGGATGAATACTGAAAACGTTTAATAAACACCCATAGCTTTTTGTGCCAAAAAGCATTACATTCCTGTTGTGTAAATTTTTTTATTTAGTAAAATAAATTAGTAGTGACTGACCAGTCAACATATGATGAAGTACCAGGTATGTCTACCATCCAACTGGGCAGACACTCCTGTGGCTTGGGCGTGAGTGAGCCTGTTGTCGAAGTGAAGTGATCTTGCTGTTGTCTCGGATGAAAGTAAATTATTATTAGTCCGGATAAACTATGCACAACCATCCAGCATGAAGAAGGTCCTGCCAACCTAGACTCGGGGAAATGGCGCTAAAATAAGGGGTAGCAGTTTGTTTTGTGATCCTGGGCCTGTTCTCCAAGGACCAATTCCGAATATGTAAATGAGGGCGTTCTAGTCGTGGACAGCCCATCTGAATTAGTGGGAGGTGCAGAGTAAGCTAATGTTGATAAAAATTACGATGACCAGTCCCCCAGAATTGACCATGGGCCATGCAGGCACTTTGGATTTGGTTGTTTGTCTCTGCGTCAAGACTGCAATCGGCTGATACAATGCTGTCAAGGTAATGAACAGTCTTGACCATAACCAGTTCGAGATTTCCAGTTAATTGCTGGTATGTTATTACTTGTTTATATTGAATGATGTTTTATGTAGTGTTGTTAATAAATTATTAATTATCCTGTTACAATGCTTCAACACGTAAGTATTGATATACATTGTAATTGTTTGCTTTTACACTTTCAGTATTCATTAGGTCTGACATTGCTGATTCAGATTGGCACGTTTGTTAAAATTGAGTATTTGTAACCAGTTCTGATAAACTATGTTCAGCTGTTGTTATCCTGGTTTGAAAGAATACGTTCCCGATGGATGCATGTTTTCACAATGGTCAAACAAGATGTGACCTTCCTAATCAAATAATGGTTTTACTTTATTATGCCATTTCAGTAGGTGAATTTACAAAGTAATTTTGAGTAAATTCTTTTATATATTTTTAGATTGGAGTCATTTTAGGTGATAATGTGACACTTGTGTGGAAAGAATGTACACAGAAATGAGTTACCATCGGGTGATTCATCGGTGAATTCAAACCAACAACTATGGCTGAACAGACAAAGTGGGGTCTGGTAAATGGTTCCTGGATGTCTTGTTATGGCAGGCTTAATTCTGTTTCTGTGATTGACAGGTGTCGCAAGATAAAAAGTTACCTGCACTCTACCTCATGGATTCGATTATGAAGAATATTCGTCAGAGTAATTACCAGCAATTGTTCGCAAAGAATATTGTGAATAATTTTGTTGCCGTTTTTGAAAAGGTTTGCATTGTAATTTTGACTGAAGTATTTATTAGCATTGTTATTTGTGTATTGCTGTCCCAGTTTTGTTTAGTATTACACTACCATTAAAAAAACTGGTATTAGTGTAATATCTTGCTTAACTTGTTTTGGTTACATAGCAATCAACACACCTAAATATTTTTTAATGTGGGTTGTGACATGGCGTTAAATTATTTGAGAAAAATTACTCTTACATCAGAATCATTTCACTTGATATTCATTATACCTACATTGTGGTGGTTTTGTATTGTGCATGTTTATACAAGTATTAAGATGTATGTATATAATTTATATATGATCTTTCACATTTTGTAAACAAATGAATGGTGTGATTTTTCAGAATTAACTTGGTTTGAAAATGTGAAGCAGAAAATACAGTTAACTTGGAACAAGCCTAAATTTAATAAATAAATAAATACACTATCAAAATATTTTCAGTGAATGAAGTGTAACAGTAATACTTATTGATACCTAACATTTGTTGTGGGGAAGTCTGCAGGACAGTGCAGGAGTAAAATATGGATTAAGAAAAGATTTGGGCTAGTTTGATGCTGGTTATAATAATTAACCTGAGAGGGTTTTTTTTCAGCCAGATATGTTCATCATGCAGTAACAATATCTTTGGATGTCCTAAAAGGATGATGTGTAATTTAACATGGTTTGTCAAGTTAGTATTTACTCATAATTTATTTATTTAAAAAGATTGCCATCCCAGGCAAAAGACCCAGACAGCAAGTGGACAAGGAAGCCATTGGCTTATTGAAAGTCCAACCATTTTTCATCTGTGTAACCTGACCTATTTATCAATTTTGTTTTTAAGCATTCCAGAAATTTCTATGAAGGGTTGGCAAAACATTTTTAGTGAGGATGATTTTGTAAAGGAATTTGAACGGCCATCCAGTAGACATGATGACAATAATATGCTGACTGATCAAATTACAAGGGCTTATTGTTAAGCAGTCTGATATGTTGCAGCAATTCAACAATAATTTGCATAATTCAATTAGTACAGTTGACTTAGAGATCTCATCAGTCATGTAATTTTATTTATTTATGCAATTGTCAAAGCTTTGTTGTCAACAAATATGTCGGTGTGATCATTGTGCTTGTTTTTTGTTGGTTTCAATATTTAGTTCTGTATCAGTTCTGTATTATTTTACAATGTAATTTTATTTTCTATAGAATTATAACTGGTTTAAATAAAAACATTTCTGAGGTTATCACTTGCCTACAGTCAGTGATATTTTTTAATAAGCTGTATGAATTAAAAGTTTAAAACAATTGCAATGATAGTTCAAGTTAGAGAAGAAGAAATAGATTTTGTTATGAAATTGTGCAGGTTGATGAGAAGAGGAGACAGGCTATGTTCAAATTGAGGCAGACTTGGACAGACATTTGTCCTGCCAAGAAGTTATACGCACTTGATGTGCGAGTCAACCAGATTGATCCAGCATGGCCAGTGACGGCACCACCTCCTGAAGCTAGTGTAGCAAACATACACATAAATCCAAGGTTTCTCATGAAGGTAATATCCGAAGGCATGATGATGTGGTTTTGTATGTAAGCATGTTTCTAATAGTTGATAAAACTTGGTGTAAGGTAGCTTGGTGTAAATATCTGTTTTTGTGATGGTTGCTTTATTTTTGTATCATTACAACAGTTGTAAACACCTGGATGTGACCTCTATTTTAATCATCTAGATGGTTCAAAGGTTCCTCCACAATTCAGTTTTTTGTTCGTCTCATTTCAAATTAATATCGTGAAACATCGAACCTATTTGATGTCAACTACGCCATGCTAGTTCATTTGTACCAATTTGTTATTTATTTTCAGTTAAGTCATTGGGTCCTGTAAACATTTTGCAAAAAAGTGGTCCAACTCTGTATACTATGACGAAGCTATTCACACAAATCTAACGATCAAAGTCAATTATTTAACACTCCATTCTCAACTGATTTAACCTATCGCAAATCTGGTGCATTGGTGTCCAAATATGTTGTGTGTGAATAGTTTATGTAATATCCGCAGTCGATTTAATAAAAAAATGCCTATTTTTGTTCAAATCGTAGAATCATGATTTTAGTCGTTAGATCTGGTAAGGATCAAAATAGTGGATATCCAAAATGGTAAACATTGGGTTAATGCTGATCATGGGCGTGACCTCCATCCTCTCGCCAATCACGTGACAAAGTTAAAAAATTTCTCTAAGGAACAAAATCGTGATTTTTCAGCATTTTGATTTTCACTTCAGTAAATGCTTGAACAAGCATTAACTAACTTAATAGTTTGTCTCATGATTTCACAAAAGCTACATACACAAGTTACACAAACGAGCTAGCATGTTATAGTTTATCCTAGATAGGTTTGGCTTTTCGCAAACTTGATTTGAAATGAGACTAACAAATAAATCGAATTGATTAAGCACATTTAAATGATTTTGCGCATATTACTTTCTGTCCACACACTACAGATGTGAAAATTTATGGACCTGATTCGTGATGGGCTAAATAAATTGAGGAGAGAGTTTTCAAGGTTACTTGCATGGAGTATTTGAACTTTACAAAACCATTGTTTGAATAACCTTTGACAACTAAGCCATTGCTACATAACCTGCAGTGTGGAAGAGTAAAATTATTGTTGGAGGACATTTCTAAAAAAATTAACCATTCGCTAAATAGTACTCGCAGTATTTACAGGGCATATGCTTTGCAATTTTACAAAAGAAACCATTCATTGTTCTAATGACCATAAAATGAAGGCTGTGGTGGTCAAAAAGGATATTGCAGCCAGAACCTTGTTTGACACTTCTCATAAAGAGCAAGGAACCTTTTACCTTTGTAAAATAATAGTTTGAATTACCTTTGACAACTAAACCATTGCTATATAGCCTGCTGTAAAATCATTGGTGGACATTTCAATTGAATATGAAGTTTTATTATGAACTATCCGTTAAATATTACTTATGTTTTTTATTATTATGTTTATATGCTTTGCAACTTTATAAAAGAAAACCATCCAAGGTGCTACTAACCCTAAAATGAAGGCTGTGAAATGTTATTTCAGCCAGAAATAGTTTGTTGATGTTGTTGGTTGTCAGAAGGAGCAGGATGAGGAGGAAGCACGGCGGAAGCTGGCTGAGGAGGCAACTCAGAAGCAGCAGGAGGCAGCCATGCGACAGCAGCTTCTCTCCAAGCAGCAGGAGCTGCTCAAGCTGCAGCAACAGAGACTTGAATTGGAGCTTGCAGAGGCACGTTCACAGCTCCAGCAACAGGCCAAACAGCTCCAGGACCAGGTGGGTTAACTGCTAAAGCTGGGTTTACTCAAAGTGAATGTCATTGTGTGCAACTAGGTGGCAGCTGATAATCCCGTGTAAACTGTACATCACAGCGATGTTTCATGAATTCGAATTGATGGTTCTTCTAAGGCAGTGTCGTGGCAACAACATCACCTCATAAATTAAGCTTTAGTCTTCCAATCAGGGACATCTTTCAGCCGGAGCACAATGAATACAGACACATCCTCTGTTTATATCATAAACATGCCACTAATGTTTGAAGACCTTGCCATTCATAGTTTATCAGTCCCAACATTCCGACGTATGTATGTTTTCACTGTATCCTTATTGGTGAGTTTGCATCTTCATAACACAATAGGAATTCACAGGGCATAATATTTGCTTTTGTAGGAGGCTGTACCAACTGCCCTAGCACCAGCAGCACAGGGTGTTCAGCTGCAGGTGCTTCCAATGCCTGAAGTTGAAGTTGAAGCTGTACCTCTTGTGAATCATTTTACACCACAAGCCCAGGTGGCGCCACAGCCCAGTACTGCGCCTCTCACCATTCCAACAACAGCACGAGTAAATCAGCAGGACCCTCGGCTAGTACGTGATCCACGTCTAGCTAACAGAGACCCTCGTTCATCTGCACCACCACAGTGGCAAACAGCCGTGGTGCATCCTGCTGTGCAAAACAAGCCCCAAGTAGTGCAGAGCAAGCCCCAAATAATGCAGACCAAGCCCCAGGATGGATATGGTCTTCCCATGTCTGCATCATCCATTGATGATGGTGTTGTGTCACCCAGTAAGTCAGGTGTGTCGTTGAGCAGTAAGGAGTCTAAAGATGAGAAAGCAAAGAAACCAACAGGAACAAAATCAATGGAGAAGCTGAATAAAAAGTCTGACAATGTTGCCAAGAAGGAGGATGGTAGTGCCCCAAAGAAGATTGAGAAAAAAACTGATAAGGATTCCGTGAAGAAAGATGATAAACCTGGCACTTCTGGCGCAGCAACCAAGGCAGTTGAAGGTGTACACAAGGCCACTAGCGGTACTACCAGCAGCCATGAGAAACGAAGCTCCCGAGCCACTAGTCATTCACGGAGTCGAAGTCACGTTGGTGATAGGAGTAAGGAGAAGGTTAAAGATGCCTACAAGGATGTAAAAGTCAAGAACATCAGAGATGGTACACGCTCAAGATCCAGGTCTCCACGTACAACAACGAGATTGCCTCGTGAGCATGCTGACTACGACCGGAGATATCGTGGCAAAAGGGGATCCTTTGAAGCTGACCGTCGTCGCCGCAGTCGTGAAGGTAGTCCGACTGAAAAGAAGGAGACAATGTCTTTGAGGTCTGCAGAGAAACACAAGTTAGGACGAGGACATCCTCTAGAGAACAATGTCCGTGAAACACGTCCCTGGAAGGGCAAGGCAGATAGGGTGCATGTGGAGGTTACAGGGGAGAAGGTGGCAGACACCAGGGACACTGGACCAGTAGCCAAGAGACTGAAGCGACAGGAGAATTGTGCCCCTCTGAATGAGAAGCATGAGGCTCTACCAGATGACTTGGCGTAAGTGAATCTGCTACAGCTCAGTTTGTCACCCAAACTGTAGTGAACTATTGGTAGTTATTGTCGATGGTAAATCTAATTATCAATTGTAATGATAGTGTGAAAAACAAATCGGCATGGCTGTGTTACTGTAATACTGTTCATAAATATGCTTTTTCAACTTTGGTAATTTTGTGTGTTTATCGACATGCCATCAACATTCATCAGTCAGAGCAGGATGTCTCGAAGGCAGTGTGATAGTGCCACTTGTACTTTCCAGGCGATTTGCTATTCCAAGATACTATCGCAATAGTTACAAAACTGTCACAATAGTATTGCAGTAGCCATTGACGCTCTCACAATAGTAATAGTCACCCCTACCAGAGAGCTTCTTTACTACAACTTTGATTTTTCCACATTAATAGCTGCTTTGCAAGACTTCTGTTTTTACATTGCGTAACGAATAATGTTTGGTCTCCACTGTGTTGTTGATCTGTGTATCTGTTCCACTTCAGTGACCTGTTTGGCAGTGAAGACAAGGACTACCGGAGGATGGGGCCACCTGTTACACCGAAGTTGGATGTCCAAGCAGCACGTGCCACACGGAACTCCATGGACATTCTGCCGAGTCCGAAACAGGAAGAATGGAAGCGATTCAAGGAGAGCCGGCCTGGCGATTTCCCATTCGCGCAGCCACGGGAGGACGTTGACATTCGTTCCCGTGATGTTGACCTCCGACAACCACTGACATCACCTGGTTGTGGAATGCCCAGCATGCGACGCCCCTTCATGTCTCGGATCCCAAAGATCACGAATCGCGAGGATGGTAAGGATCTTGTGATACCGAAGCAGCTCAGGTTGGACCATGCAGAGATTGTGCTGAAGCAGGCCGAAGAGCAGATGAAACGTGGCACACTGTCACATGATGCTCACCGGGACCTAAAGATGCAACTCGGCCGTTTGTACATTCTACAGGAGATCAGACAGGCTGGCCGTGATTGTCGTGCAGAGATGGACGAGAACCGCCTGCCTGGTGACAAATTTAACCGGCCCAGGGTGGGATATTTTGATGGCAGGGGTCCTGGTCCAAAACAGTTTTGGGGTCCAGGACAAGCAAGACGTGGCCGGATGGAGGAGACGATGGGTTCTCCTGCTCACTTCCCTGGTGGATCTAACTCTCCACACTACGATACTGATGAGAGGCGTCCGAACCGAGGCCCATTGATGCCCACACCCCGTCCGGAGAATGACTTTGTTGAAGGACAAAATATGAGGCCTCCTCAACGTCTGCCAAACAATGGTCCAAGGTTTGAGCAGGACTCTTCAATGGGTTTCAGGGGAGACGTGCGTTTTCCACCAAAGGAAAAACATAATATGCCCTTGCTCCCGCCACCCCTTCCCCCACTGCACCCACATCCCCGCCAGAATCCCCTGCTGCCGTCCCCAGGCAACAACCACCCAGAGCCACCACGGGAGTTCTCATTCACTGATCATCCATGGTATGACACTGACCGGCACTACGTATTCGAGCACGACAAACGGTGGATGATGCGAATGAGGCAGCGCTCTGGCAATCATAAGTCGTACGAGGTTGTCATTGACGGCAAGTCCTTCGAGATGATGTTGAACAATCGTCAGCGCATCATCCGCATTGGTAACGAACCGATGGAAGTGCGCATTGACCTTCATGCTCGTCGGGTGTTCATTGGACTGAACTTATGCTACTGGATTGGCAGTCCGGAGATCACTGAGACAATCAATGGCCAACGCCACCAGATCCATTTCCGTGGTCCGATCAAGCGACTGTGGATTGATGGTCACCAGTATGAACTGTGGATGGATGCACCTCCAGAGAAGATTGTCATTGCTGATGTTGAGTACTCGATGCGCATTGACAGTCTGCGAGGTGTGATACTTGTCAATGATACTGTTGTATGCCAGCTGACGGAACATCCGCAGAACGTCAAGATTGGTAACAACATCCACGAGATTCACTTCAATCAGCCATCGAAACAAATCCTCATCGATGGCAAACTTTGTGAATTGAACTTCTCTGGCAAGTTTCCAGTTGTCATCATCAACGGCAAGGCACATGGCATACGATTTGATGGTGGTACGCGTGAAATCTTGGTCAATGGCAAGCCATGGACAGTTGCAGTGGACCAACCTAGGAAGGCCAGACTTGCTGGACCACGTCCGTATTTGATTGCCCTTGGTGGTCCTGGACACGAGGTCATCATTGATGACCAGTGGTATGTGGTCAAGTTCAACGGTCCTGAAGTCTTCTTCACATTAGGCTATCGCAAGTTCCGTATCCAGCTGAAGGGTTCAGCTCCTGAGGTGAAGATTCTTGGGGAGGTCATCTCCCCTGAACAGGCAGTTGAGATATATGGCCCAAAACCGATTCAACCCATGACACTGGGACCACAACCGAATCCGCCGAGACCACTACCGCTGGCACCACGTCATGGCATGGCTGAACCTGGCTGTAATGATGCTGGTTTCAGACCCGGGGGAGGACCTCCCTTCCAGCAGATGAATGATAGGTTTGGACCCCCGGAACGACCAGGTTTCCCATCACCTCATCATGATGAGTCATTCCAAGGAAGGCGCAACAACTCTGTGCCATCTTTACTTGGTGAGTCCATGCTTTTATCACTTGTAAACATTGAAATGGGCTTATTTGAAACATCTTTCCACACACTGTTATTATTAAATTAACATTAAATAAACACATTGCATTGAAATAAACATTACTTTTGGAAATCAAGCTTTGATAGTTATGCAGTAAGCATGTACATAGAACCAGGCATGGGATGGTCTCTTGGGGATATATTTGAATTTGGGGTGTGGCCCCCAGAAGTACCCCATGTTTCAGAAGAGTGTATGTAGTACTGCGTACCAGTCGTCACCATAAGTCATAAACAAATGTTACTTTCTAATTTACTTCGTACTATTTTTGTTTACATCTTGACAATTTCATTTTCTCCACTGCCTGTCTTTCGGAAGAGACACTAAAAGCTGTTGGTTCTTTCTTCCTGATGTCTATGCCAAGGGAAATAAAAGATCCTTCACAGGGAAAGGGAAAATAGCGTCTTGGACTCACAGAGCCAATGGTTTCGATCTACTAAAACCCATATGGTCGCTGCATCAACTGCTGCTAAAGCAGTCTAATAATGGAGTAAATGCCATGAGCATTGTCTAGGACCAGTGCTATATGAGATGTTATCATTGTTATTACATGTATTGCCTGTATCTTTGAGACGACTGTCGACCTGTTGTAGACATGGACGTGAAGCCACTGGTGGGGATGAAGAATGAACCGCACAGAGAAGGACCACCACATGGGGTGGGGGCAGAACCGAACTTTGGCCAGCCTTGGCCACTGCCACCAAGAGAACCAGGCCCAGAGTTTACTGGTAGACTAAGACAAGACCTAATGAGGCAGCCTCGCTTTGAAGGGCCTCGTGGACCTTTCCCTGACACCCGACCAAATATGGCACTGGGTGGTCCGTTTGATGGACCAAGGCAACCATTTATGGATGGCCGCATGGGGCAAATGCCAGCGGTGGACCAGCCTGTCCAGCCGATGATGCTGGACATACCCATGAACACGAACATGCCGGCTGGCATGATGCCAGGCCAAAGTGGCATGGCGCCGATGATGAACTCACAACAGCAGCCAATGCCAGTTAACCCAATGTTCGGTTCCATGCCAGCTGACGGCATGCAGGTGGGTGGTGGTAGCATGATGCAGACGATGCCAGGTCAGATGGTACCAGGTCAAATGCAAACCATGGGTGGCATGAACTTCATGCAGCAGCTGCCACAGCAGCATATGACACCTGGTGCCAATCCTGGGTCTGCAGCACCTGGAATGATGCAAGGACAAGGTTAGTTCCTAACTCATCACATGCGGTTTTGCTCAGTAAAGAGTTGCATAACCTGACAGAGGTTTACTAACAGTGATATCGATCTAATATTTGGATACATGGGAATGATTGGAATTCTAACTTTTCATCACAGATAACGCACAAAATGTCAGATTGGGAAGAAATCCACTGAATAATTAAGTTTAATTGCAACAGCATTGTAGGCATAGAATTCTGTATCAAACATTATTTCCCCATTGGCTGTGGAAGTTTGCCATAAAAATGCTTAAAACAAATTTATTTCAATAAAATTATATTTTGTGAGTACCGTTTGGTGCATAAAGATTCAATAAAAAATTTATTATATTTTATGAAATTTATAGAAACTTCTTTGCAGTCACACTTAAGGATATTGTGGTAGTATTCAAATGCACTGTTTTGATTCACAACCTTGTTCACAGGATAATTTTTCACTGAGCTACTTTCTCTTTATGTCCTGAAGGTGGTGCTGCGCCTCAGATGAACAGCCAGGTGGACGTTGATGACCTGTTGACCAAACTCATGGCAGCAGGCATCATCAACAAGGACGAGCCTAAGCCAGAGGTTAAGGCTGAGGTCAAGGCTGACGAGGAGGGCAACAAAAAAACACTGGTCAGTGGCTCATTGTTTCTGTGTTGTCATAGTTAACTATTTGCCTTTTTAGAATGAACAAAATGACCTGATCATCAACATGGTTTTTGTTGTGTTGATTTTGTTTTTATGCTTTATCTTCTTATCCTTGGCTCTCTTGTCTGGAGCACAAGGTTGACAAGTAATACTCCACTGTGTTTTATCTTCTTATCCTTGTCTCTCTTGTCTGGAGCACAAGGTTGACAAGTAATAATCCACTGTGTTTTATCTTCTTATCCTTGGCTCTCTTGTCTGGAACACAAGGCTGACAAGTAATACTCCACTGTGTTTTATCTTCTTATCCTTGGCTCTCTTGTCTGGAGCACAAGGTTGACAAGTAATACTCCACTGTGTTTTATCTTCTTATCCTTGGCTCTCTTGTCTGGAGCACAAGGTTGACAAGTAATACTCCACTGTGTTTTATCTTCTTATCCTTGGCTCTCTTGTCTGGAGCACAAGGTTGACAAGTAATACTCCACTGTGTTTTATCTTCTTATCCTTGTCTCTCTTGTCTGGAACACAAGGCTGACAAGTAATAATCCACTGTGTTTTATCTTCTTATCCTTGTCTCTCTTGTCTGGAGCACAAGGTTGACAAGTAATAATCCACTGTGTTTTATCTTCTTATCCTTGGCTCTCTTGTCTGGAACACAAGGCTGACAAGTAATAATCCACTGTGTTTTATCTTCTTATCCTTGTCTCTCTTGTCTGGAGCACAAGGTTGACAAGTAATACTCCACTGTGTTTTATCTTCTTATCCTTGGCTCTCTTGTCTGGAACACAAGGCTAACAAGTAATACTCCACTGAATTTTATCTTTTTATCATTGTCTCTCTTGTCTGGAGCACAATGTTGACAAGTAATAATCCACTGTGTTTTATCTTCTTATCCTTGTCTCTCTTGTCTGGAGCACAAGGCTGACAAGTAATACTCCACTGTGTTTTATCTTCTTATCCTTGTCTCTCTTGTCTGGAGCACAAGGCTGACAAGTAATACTCCACTGTGTTTTATCTTCTTATCCTTGTCTCTCTTGTCTGGAGCACAAGGCTGACAAGTAATACTCCCCTGTGTTTTATCTTCTTATCCTTGTTTCTCTTGTCTGGAGCACAAGTAATACTCCTCTCTACTCTGTTACTGGTTGCTTTCTTCATTTCTTTCCGGGTTGTACCTCATCGAATGGCCTGCAGGCTTTTAAAGGTTTTTCTCTTGTTCTGTTCCCTGTTGGCCTATGTCACAGTTGTACTAGTTTTTCAGTGGTGGTGTGTACTGAAAATTAATGAAGATCATTTATTTTAATTAAGTGCTTGAATATAACTGTTACACTCAGTTTGTAGTAAATTGGTCAAAGGTATGATTTTTTCAGGAGATTTTCTCAGGGCAAATCCAGGAACGGCATTATGATGTTTAGGTTTGTTCACTGTTGTTGTTATTCCCATTAGGTGAAAGAGGAGATAAAGAAGATAGAGGAGATTAAATTTGATGATGTTCCTGATGTGACAGACTTCGACATCCAGAAAATGAAGCAGTAAGTGTTTGTTCAGACAACTAACTGTGTCTGTGCCAATCAAAACCACAGACATTTTAGGAATTATGCTTTTGTTTTAAGTGTAGCATTTCTTTGAACACACTAATTTCATATAAAGAGAATTCCTAGAATCAAATAACTTAGGAATTGCCAACATACAATATGAAAACATGAATTCAGCAAAATCCTTACAAGTGATTGCTGCTTCTAATACCTGACTCCACTTCTTTCTCATTGTATATTAGTCGTCTTCTTTACTATAGTCGTATGTATCCACAGATTTACACATATTTTGACAACAAATAAAACAACAATCAAAGTTCTGTGTCACATAATATATAAGTATATAATAAATAAGTCACAAATAACTTGGATGTGAGCTGCAAGACATCCTATTGGTTTGAGTTTCATAAACCATTCTGATCGTTCACCATCAACATGAACATATGCATCTCATATACATATACATCTCATAAAATACTACAATTTATATGTTAATGTAGAAACTTATAAATTATGTAAATTTTAAATATAATTGTGTGTTTCCGTGTGTGTTCTCAGGTGTTACAAAGGTGTGCTTCAGCGCTTGTACGTAGGCATCCAATGTTCATCGTGTGGTGTGCGCTTCATGGCCACTGACACGGAGCAGTACCGGGAGCATCTCGACTGGCACTTCAGACAGAACCGCAAGGAGAAGGAGGAGATCAAAATGGCCAAGTTCCGGCGTTGGTACTACGCTGCTGCGGTGAGGCTCTTCATAAACTGGCATTGGTTCTTTCTTCATATGTTATACATATCCTAATCTGGGGAATTGTACTTTGTTAGAGATAGTGAGTCCAGGATAAGTTACACATTTACTTCCACGAGGAGTCTTACTCCCCCTAACATAGGCACCAGATAGAAGGGACCAATGGCTTTTAGTGTATTTTAAGAAAACATGGTTTTCTAGGTGTCAAGCTAAATTGAAATAGGAAACAGTGTGAGTATTGACACATGGCTATTTATTTGTGTTTATGTGGCTGTTTATTTGTGTTTATACGATGAAATAACAGTGTTCTTCTAATCACATCTATCAAGATTTATTTACTCAATGTTTCGGCTACTGTTGGTAGGCATCATCAAGAACTGAATTCTGGGACAACTAGTTCTTCTGCTTGCCAGTTGGTATCTGCCCTTGTACCAAATCATCAATTGAGTTGTCTTTCTTATCCATATGACCTCATCAGGAAAATGTGTTTATGTGGCTGTTTATTGAGTTTATGTGGCTGTTTATGTGTTATTTATTGATGTGTTATGTATCCGTGTGCAGGACTGGATCCAGTTTGAGGAGATTGGTGATGCGGAGGAGCACGCCCAGAGCAACTACTTTGAGAACATGTTGCAGCTGGCCCAGGAGCAACAGGGCTTTGGCAGTTTGCCTGGCCAGACAGAACTCATCAGTTGTCCCGCTGCACTCGGCAATGAGAAAGATGACGTGAGTGCAACATAATCGTGAAGCTAAGCATTAACCCTTTCAGCCCACATGGGCTGAGCCAAGATTGGCTGTATATTATCATAATTACTCATTTAGAAGTGCTGTTTTTGTACAGGTAATTGTGAATATACTGAAGTATGTAATCAGATCTGAAAGGGTTCACTGTAATGTTGACCAAAATGTTTAAACCCCCAAGTAGTGAGCTTGATGGCCTTTGTATTGTATACATTTTTAAAAGCATGTTTAAAACTTGCTAGGAAAGTTTGCAGCACATTAATTATAATAGACCCTTCCCATTACCACTGCATTACATGTTGTGTGGTTCTTTTACCTGAATCTTTATGTTCCATTATAATCCACCAGGTAGCATGGTGGTGTAATGGGAAGGATCTAAGCCATAAGGTTGTAAATATAAATTGAGGAATCTGAATATTGGCTTGTGTGGCTGAGGAGTCAAACGTTAAATACCAACTTATAATTATAATGCATTTGTACGTGTAGAAAAATCTCATATTTTCAACTTGAGGTTTTTTAACTTAATCTTAGGCTTTTATTTTGGCCTGCTTTGTGACCATATGATGCATAAAATTAATTACTCTGTCTACGAGGGTTGTCTTTGTTATATTGTTTTTCTTGTTGTGTTAGAGAACTTGTTGATAGTCTGCCATCATTGCAGGTGTGTGCCATTTGTGGGGACCCGTTTGAGCAGTTCTGGGACGAAGAGCAAGAGGCCTGGCACTTGAAGGACGCGATCCGGGTCAATGGCGAGGTACACGGCTTCATAATTTCTTTGTAACCATTGGCAAAACATAACTTCACATTCTAATTATAAAACCTCACTTCATTTGGTGTGTCAGAAATGTTGTTGCCTAGATAATTGTAAGTGGTAAAATGATGAAGTACCCATCATGGAACTGTGTTCAATCACTGGTCCAAAACTGATTATGGATGAAGTCTGTAAACTGAAGTGGTTCGGACATATGAAAAAAATAACATTCCAGTCAAAGCCATCTTCAAAGGCATGTTGGATGGTTAACAAAGAAGAGGAAGACAACAAGGAAGATGGACGGACAGCGTAAAGGAATGGACGAAGCCAGGGTGATACAAAAAAACAATGAGAGAGATGACATCATTGTCCAGCATGTATATGTAGCACTGCCAAAAAATGTATGTAACTGAAGTTGATACATTGTAAGTATTCTTCTTTAATTAATAAGTGTTCTTTTGTTGTGTTTCAGACATACCATCCAGTGTGCTATGAAGATGCTAAAGAGGCAAGTATTGGTTTTATAATAATATAATAAAAGTACTTGCTCTCATGCGTTGTACACACATGGCAATTGTGACCTAAAATTACATTAAAAACATTAAAAAAATTATTATTCTAAAATGTAATCCATGAAAAAAATTTAATAAAAATATAATATATTCATGTGTAGATGTTCACATCAGTAGTTTTTGTGTGAATCCTAGTTTCTCTTGATTTTATGGGGAAATATGGTACAGAAATTAGAACTTTTAATAAAGCTGTTCATTGTTCAAGGCTGAAAATACAAACATTACTGTACTGATGCTTGTTTGACGTTCGTTGAGTAAAAAAGCACTTATACACATGTCGTTAACAAATGTGTTGTAATCTGGATACTTATGTTGAATTTGTATGCATTAAACCAGAATTTGGTAGCCCAGAAATATTTCTGTTTTAGATGTCGTTTTTGAAGGTTAACATCTTTTTTTAAATTGATATTTTATGTCCTGTTATCTAACAGGAACTCAGAGCTTGATAAATTGTCTGTTGATGAACACAGTGTATAGACAATGGCAGCTAATGACACAAATCTTGTATTATTGTTAACATATTTAACTTATTATAATTTTTTATACATTGAAATATCTAATTGATGTAATATTTGTGGTGTGATTTGGTGTGATTTGTTTAGTTTAGAAATGGCGTAGACAAACCTACTTACTTCATGCTTGTTAATTAAATGCTCTTTATTATTGTTGTTGGTATTATATCTAACAGTTTGGTGAATGTTGTAGTCTGGTCTTGGTGATGGATTGACATCACCCGATGCACAGCAACAGCAGCACGTGGAACAGCAGCAGCAGCAGCAGTCGCCACCTGACCCTATCACCAACCCTCTCGGCTACCTGACGATGCTCAATCAACAGAAGCAGCAGCAGCCGCAGGAAGGTGAAGCGACACCAGCCACCACCACCACTGTCTCAGTCACTGTGAAACAAGAACCTATGGACACTTGCGAGAAGAATGTCACCAGTAGTGGTGTAACGACAGTCAGTAGCGGTCAAGCCAGTGCTGTGACTGCCACAGTGACCGCTGCAGTGAAAGACGAACCTGTAGATGTGACTGTTAAAAGTGAGACTGTGTCGACTACAACATGTCTCAGTCAGCCTAGCAGTACAAACTCGGAAGTTACTACCTCAACAACTACAACCACTCCATCGCAGGAGACAGCAGCTAAACAAACTGACAGTACGGGTAGTGTAGAAGACATCAACACAGAACCCAAAGTGTCAAAGTCATAGCACAACATTTGTCAAGTCTTATTAATTGGTTGTATTTTTTGACCAGAAAACAAATGGCTTCTGTGCTTAATTTTATTTTATTTTAAACCGGCCATTAGTGGGCCGTCCCTTAAATCAAACTAACTGAAGTGCAGCAGGTACATTTTTATAGTACAGTTTGTATGGTTGTGCATTTTGTATTTTATGCAGACCCTCCGTTCAGTTGTACATGTTAAATTGAAAAGATAAAAATCATAAAATCCAAGATTGAATTATAAACTATAACAGCAGTCTCTCCACATAATTATTGTGTGATCTATTTTTAGTGCTGAAAACGGAACACTATTGTTGATTTATCATCGAGCTGTCAACTAGATCATTTTCTCAATGCAGCTTGTTAGAGATGATTTTTCAGTTTCTTGGCATTTTTTTCATGATAGTAATTGTTTGATGATTTCTGACAATTCTGGTGCTTCGGATTTGTATATTTTAACTGCATTTATGAATTTAAGACAGCAGGAATGGAGTTTGGTAATGAAGATTTAAAGGGTAATGGTTGTTTTCACCATAAACCCTGAAAACCCACGCTAATTTTGTGTATGCTGTGATTTGAAAGTGTATTTATCTGAGAAAGATTTTGATAGTAAAATGTGTGTACAGTGGATGAATGCAAATCACTCAAGTTATTGTGTGGGATATGTAAATTAATGTAAATTGTTAATTTGCTGAATGAAGTGTTCAGTATAAAGACAGGTTCCTTGTGATTAATGTGTGGTCTACTGTTGCAGTCATTACTAGTATTCTTGAGAACACGGGTAAATAAATACATCACTCTGCATTGGTGGGGATTTGAATATCTCTCGTTCTTCGAGCAACTCTATATTGTATATAGATGTATGGATGCTGTTACAGAGAATGGGTGCGTGCGTGCGTGCGTGCGTGCGTGCGTGCGTGCGTGCGTGCGTGCGTGCTTGTGTTTAGTTATGGATGCTGCTACAGAGAATAGGTGTGCACTTGTGTACTTGTGTTCGGTTGTATCTTACTACAAAGATTCTTGGACTAAAGTAACCTTCATGGTGTTATGATCTTTGTGGTAAGGTTTTGGTATACGATAAAACCTAAATTTTATTAAGTGAAAATGCTTGTTTCATCAGCATCTTTTAACTACAGTATACAGTTAACATGATTTCACGTTAAATACTTGAATTATGATTTGGAGACAAAATAAGATGGTAAACTGTGATGAAAGAAATATTGCACGCATGTATGTTCACAACTACAGACATACCAATGAGTCGGTGACATCACCCAATAGCCATTTATTCCAGACATTCCCAGATGCATTAACAGGGAGGGAAACTGCCACCATCTCATTAAGTTTTGTTTTGATTTTTACCAGCTGCAAGGGAGATGTTTTTATGCCCATGTTATTGATATTTCTTGTGCAAAACAACCTTTCCAGAAATATCTCCAAGTGTAAGGGTCTGTGAACGGACGGACTCTGGCCGTCCCACATACATGCATTTCTGATCCTTGTGTAATCTCAAGTGGCAGATTTCAGACTAATAAAATCCTACTGAATCAGGTTTTCTTTCGTGTGCCATTCCTGCAGTATAACTTGTGTGTATGGCGAGATGAGTTGTTTTGTGCATAAATAAAACATAATTTTCCATATAAATATTGATGGTTGTGATTTTATTTCATTTGAGAGGTTTGAATTAGACTTTGTATCAACTGAGGACTTTCAAACAGATTTGTTCTCGAACATTTATACCTGTATTCTTTTTCTTCATTGGGGTTCATTGTTTTCTGTAACTGCTTCGTGCATTCCCAATTGATCAGAGATAAGAGAACAGACATACAACAACATGATGTGTTTGTTGCATGAACCATTTATTGCATAGAGAAAGTGACATGTCACCAGTGCGAGATAAGCTGGTGTATGTCTTCTGTATGTACATATTTATTATTGTTATAGGTATGTCTGTTAACCATAACTTGATAAATATCTCCAAACAACCATATGGTCACAATGTTTTTCTAAGGCCTGGTACTAAATGATAATATCAATAAATCACAAATAATATCTACAAGATTTCTACATATTGTAAAAATATTTTTTGTATTTGATACAAATTTTCTTACTGCAAACAATTATACCCACAAAAGCATATTGTCTTTAGAAGAAATGGATGTCAAATATTCATGTGAATAATGACACTGAGATTTTATGCTCCTAAATTCACAAGATAGCTTTCATTCATAATGGATGTTTCTTTGGTTTGTATTAAATCAACATTGTCATGAGAGCATATCTTAAGGTAGTTTGCCATGGCCATACAACTTAAGGTAGGCTGTCATGACAATACAACTTAGGTAGTCCATCATGGCAGTACAATATAAGGTAAAGGTACTATCTTATATAGCATAGTATCCAGTCCTCGGGACTGCTCAAAGTGCTTTACACTTCACCCCCTGGCAAATCTGTTCGTTCCAACGCCATCTCGACTTCTCTGGGAAGCATTCAGCCATGCTGCAATTATTGTGCAAAGACAGTTTGTTCAGATATCCACCTCTGTCTGTAGCCAGGTACTCATTTATACAGCTGAGTGAACTGTAGCAATGTGGAATGAACGAAATTGCAAAGTTTCAAAATGGCGGCAAGAGGTTTCAAACCCAGGTTCTCTCGATTTAGAGCCCGATGTTCTAACCGCTGCATTACCGTTACCCTAGGTAACTTTAGGTAGTTTGTAATAGCAATACAACTTAAGGTAGGCTAGCATGACAATACAACTTAAGGTAGTCCATCATGTCAGTACAATATAACACAACATTAGGTATCTGTCATAGCATGTCATGACAAGTTAAGGTTAAACTTAATATGGCAGGACATCATGCAACAAGTTAAGCCATCATGGCTGCAAAACTTAGGTGTGCACACACGTGTGTGTAAACGTGTGTACCTTTAAAATATGATCAACAACCTAATTTCCTATTTGGTTTCACAATACCCTGGAATCACCATTAACAAGATAGACTACCTCCCCATTTAGCAGGCTTGTTAACAAGTGCATTTGAATGATGAGCATTTGAATGTGCACTTTTCAGTGCATTTGCATTCAAATGCATACTCTAAACATTTGCATGCGATCCCCAAACATCTGACTTGTCAAATGCCCAATCAAATGTATTTCAAATGCAGATGTAATTGTTTTAATAATTATTAGGCGATTATTGACACAGAGTTTTATATTATTGCTTAACAAGCCTCACACCGAGCACCATGCATAGTTGTTTGATTCCCATCAATCATGAATACAATCCACATTTACAAATTTATTGTAAAAACAAAACATTTGAAATTAATTCAAATTCACTTACATAATGCATACCCAAAACATTTGCATCTGCATTTGAATGTGAGCATAAAAAAATTGCATGCGATCCTGGTAAACAGCATTTGCATTTGAATAATGTAAACATTTGCATTCATCCATGCAGAGTGGCATGAACTGATGGCAAGAGTGGCATGAACTGATGGCAAGAGTGGTTGAAATGGCATAAGTGAAACATATGTAGCTTGCAACGCGCACATGCCTATCTTCATTATCATTCAAATGCATTGACATGCAATTGCTAACAAGCCTGCATTAGTATAACCACACACAGTTAAAAGCCTACATGGTGTAAATATACATTTCGTAATATCACCAGCTGCTAACAATCTCGTCAAACTCTGCCATTTTTTAGTAACTAACACAACATCAGTGTGAGATTCTGATTGCTGTTCAACTGCATCTTGCCATGCTGTCAAATACTGCTTTAAAATAAAGCTGATTTGAATACATTATTATTGAACAATGATTGGTCCCTCATGCTGCTACTAAGAGAGCATCTCAAAACATGGAGGCATAACACTACATAAACCGATGTCATTTACGCCACGTGAAAATTTGAATTACTGTACACTGTGTTTTTAGTAAAATACATCAATGTTCACCTCAAAGCGAATCGGCTGCTGACCCCCTCCCTCAAGAAACTATGTTCTTCAGTATCATACATCAATATTTAGAAATCACCCCTAGAGCCAGTGACATTGACAGAGGTGACATAACAACTTCTGTTGAATTACATTAGTTAGTCTGATAGCCATGGCTTGTATTCTCAAGACTTAAGAATTTTCGTAGATCAAGTTTTCTGTAAAAATGGCAGCAAACTGCCTGCTGGGGGTCAGTCACGGAATGTATGATACCAGAATAATAGGACAATTTTAAGATTATGACACAAGCCTACCAGTCTTGGCTGAGATTCAACATTGATTACATAATACTTCAGTATGACTATTCAGTATTTAGCAAACTGGATAATATTTACCCAGATATTCCATGAGTGACCGGGAGTTTAGTACCATATTTATGGAAAACAAGAGTACGGGCCCTTGTGATTGAATAACATTAGTTAGACTGCACGCCATGCACCAGTACAGGACGAAGGCTCCAACAAGACATCAAACATTGTTTATGCAAATATATATAATATATATGGCAGTAAATATACAATACTACTCATGATACTGGATTTGTTCCTTGATGAAATTTTGCAATCGGCTTTCCATTCACTGCATTGGCAATGCATATACAGTGCCTCCTAGTTTCTACTTTTGGTTGTTCTGTGTTTAATCCTATCCATTTTTTATTATTGGATTTTTTATTTACAAAGCCCCTTAAAAAGCATGAATTTCATACAATAAGGGGGTCATCCATCTTATCATCAAACCTAGTTCAACAATTTTCATTGGCTAACCGATACAGAGCTATTTGGGGGTTTCATAAATAAAATGCCTCAATTCTCTTAACTTTTTGATGTCAGAGTAGATGTAAATTATACATCATGTTTTAATGTTTATATCTGTAGTATATTTACCTATAAACAACATGACCGCTGTGGCTTAGGACAGAGAAAGGTGACATACAATTGTTTCTGGCCTATGCAGCGCATTTGGTGCAGGAGTATAGAAGAAGATATCTACTGTCAAAACTAATATTTAAAATGGGAATTTTTATGTTTCAAAATACATGATTTTGCAACAAAATATGCCAATTTTACAACATGTAAGATCGCTTTATGATAATTACTTTATGATAATTACTGACAGATTGATAAATCATCCAATGAAAATCATTGAACTGTCCCTTTAAGGGAAGAATGTAGGAAAAATATCCCCCCACCCCCCTGGAAAATAAGTAATTCATGCATTCAGTATTAATTCCTTCAATTGGCAATGCAGGTACCCTTTATTTATATTTTTTTCTTGTTCTTTCTATTTTTTTCTGGGAGGCTTTGTTCTGGGACAGCTTTCCAGGGGAGCTTTTTCCTATATGCCCTTTAACAGCAATATTGTATCTAAACTGCCACTGTACCAGCTCATTATAGGTGACTATCAGCACACTAATATGTACAGCCGCTGATTGTGACAATGTGGCAGTCTTGCTCTACTTAGGCATGGCCTGGAGTCTATTGACAGAGTTGCGTATGACCCTGCGTCCAACTGTCTCCACGTGGTAGCCGAGCTCCAGCAGGGCTTGGTGGTCGAGGATCATCCGACCGTCAAACACGAATGCTGGCTTCAACATGTGGGTGTAGATTTGCTGGTAGTCGTACGTCTACAACACACAGGGCTTCTCAAGCACACATGCTTAAAACATTTGTAAAATACAACATATGAAACTACTACTAATGACTATGGAAGTATGACAGAAATTATCTTGACAAATGGTGCAAAACTGTACATCTACAAGTTACATTTAATCACAGACACTGCACTGGTAGTAAATTTTGTAAAATCTTTGTTTCAATAAGAAATCATCATACACGTTATATATGTTTATACAATGAGCAGTATATCTACAGACTTGCATACAGGTACAGCGTTTCAGATGGTGAATGAATAAAGAAGATAGGATGCAGGCTTGAGGAGAAACTACAGATAACAGAGAATAACTAGGTGAGAGTAGAACAAGATGACAGAGGGAGGGTGGTGGAATTACGAGGAGAGGTGATGGGGAGATTGGTGGATATATTGAGAGAATGAGCGAAGAGAGAATGACAAAGAGATGGAAAACAAAAGAGGGTGGTAGAACAGAAAGATAACAATTAAGGTGCCTGGATATTGTGAAGAGATCTGGAAAAGGCAGGTGTGAACAGTCAGGAATGGGAGAATATGGCAGAAGATGAGAGAGATGGAGACAAGTAATTAAATAGGACAGAAAAGATGTGATGTGTCCCCCAACCCACAAGGGATTAAGGGGAAGAAGATACCCACTTTGAACTCATCCCACTCCGTACAGATGACGATGGCGTGGGCACCCTTGGCCGCCTCGTATGGGTCGGTGGACACTGTCACCAACTTGTCAACTGTCACAGTAAAATCATCATATATAATTTACCCAGAATACATTAGTTATGTTTATCTATCTAGACGATATCGCACCATGGTGTGTAGTACTGATGACCAACTTACATGATTACATGTTTACATACCTAAAGGGTTACAAGTTACATACAAGTCACAAATTACATACAAATTAGATACAAGCAGGTAATGATACTTGATATTAGTACATTGAGAATCAAAGGCAATGATACAAATGATTAAAATCTTCGTTTTAAATCAGTTTATGAACAGTTCCCAGAGCCAAACAGTAACAGATTTAAAGCTCATGACATTAAAGTATATGTATGTAATTAACAATATGGCACATGTAAGATCACAACATTGTGTTGTACAGGTTTTGTATTATTAAGACATACAACGTATTTAGAAAAAGAGCATTTACTGACCTGTTTCCTTGTCTGATACTGATGGATCTGTCAAGTCACTGCAAAAATAACAACGCAACTAAAAAACCATGTAAGACAACAGCTGCTAGGTGCCAGTGACGCAGGGTCCTCTAGTCATATGGGGACTAATTCTTGCAACCACCAGATGACACAACCCATAGAGGAGACTGGGGCTTGTTGTAACAAAAACACCATCATTCAGGATTATTATTTTAATTGTTACCCAATCGAAATTTGTTTAATGCCAACGAAACCGCCAATATCTTCTGCATAATATGCTATATAGCAAGTGTATAAATAAATGCTTAATGCAATATGTATCTGCACAATGATACATTTTATGAGATCTCCTAAACTGTTACAATTTTCCCTGATGCATCACAAAATAAATGAGAAACTCCAAAAATAGACAGCTTACAGTGATTATATGCATTATATAAATAAAAAAAATCAAACTTCAATCAGTATTTGAAAATATTAAAGCAAAACAAGTCATGGTTTTGGGCCTATGCACCTAGAGTATAAGAGAGAGTTTGTGTTGCTTCCAACGGCCATTCAATTTCAGTCGAAGGTGCTTTATACGTTTCGTCGGAGTCAATTTTTTTTAGAACTGCCAGGCGCATATTGGTTGCCCAATAAGGAAAACGGAGAACTTCCAGAACTTCAAATTTTTAGAACCAATTCTGAGAAAAACACCAGTGTGATATTGTTGATAGTAGGTGCAAATAGTTAGTTTTAGTTAACTCTTTTAGGTGCCCTAAAACTATGAGTTTTGTTTCACTTAAAGATTGTTAACAAATAGAAGTGCACATAAAATCCTACAAATGGCAAAGATATATGCATTTGTTTTAGTAAGAATAACAAAATGATTGTGTTTACCTGATTATCTGTTGTTTGTCAACTTTGGGATCATAGATAGAGATGAGGGCAGCTTCTTCCATTAGGTACTTGCAGATGTACAAACTTGGAGATTCTCTGCAATAGACAGACTCACAGCTGACAACAACACTCGGCACTATGGTGCACTCACAACTATGGTGCACTCGTCACTATGGTGCAGTTGGCACTATGGTGCACTTAGCACTATGTTGCACTTGGTACTATGGTACACAGTAATCTGATGCTGTTCCTCAATTCAATTTTTTTACTTGTCTCATTTTAAAATCATTTCACACAAAAATTTGCTAATTTGTGCAAATTTAATATTTAGTTTCGGTGAAATTATCCGGTAAATTACTAAATAAACAAACCAATAGTAAAATACTAAATTATAGCTCAATATTTCATCTATTATGTCGTCCACGTAACGTGATGATTTCCTTCCAGTGGTTTCGGTTCTTCATTGCAGTTAGTCAATTTGTCCCACTGATGTTCAGATGTTTTGCAGAGCAGGACTTTGTTGCTTACTTCGTCATGACGAATCACATGACCTGCCAGATAAAGATGCCATTGTCTCACGATGGTGGTGATCCGTGGAAGGGAGCCGTACAGTTCTTGGTTGATCGTGTGGTGGCCCCATGGCACGTTTTGAGTTTTCTGCAGCATTCTTGTGTAGGTGCCATTTTCTACTGTTTGTGTTTGTGACCATGAATCGCATCCACATATCAGAATTGGTTTGACTGTTGTCCTGAAAATCTTCGGTTTGGTGAATCTGCAGATGGGCGCTCTTCAGACTTTGTCAAGGGCGTGACCTGCCGGCCATGCCTGGGCTTTTCTACACTGGATGTCATGTTGTCAGTTTGTGTATGATCCAAGATATTTAAAATCCTCTACTAAGTAGAGCACAATATAACAAAATAAAACTAATAAAAAACATATTAATAAATAATTAAATACACAGAGATAAAATAAATAATTTCTAAAATAAATTTACTACACATTTCAATATCAACAAACCCAATTTGCGATGGGCTAAATAAACTGAGGAGGGTTTTCATGTTGTGCATCATACTCCGATACTGAGATAAGGTCAGACCCACCTCGTGTCAGCTGTGTCAGACCCACCTCGTGTCAGATGTGTCAGACCCACCTCGTGTCAGCCGTGTCTTTTTTGAAGGCAAAGCCAAAGATGGCGATCTTCTTGTTAGCGACTGTGTTGAAGAGCGCAGAGATGATTCTGTTGGCGAACCGTCGCTTCTGGTATTCATTCATCTCAATCACCTGTAGGGTCATCGACAAGTTTTAAAGCAATAAAATATAAAAGATTTTTCACTCGACACATTAAATTTCACACAAAAATCTAAACTATCTAGTATCGAATACAACATGGTGGCTCGTTTGTGCAAGGATGAACTTTTGATTTAATTTTTGTTCGACCAAACTGAAATTCATAGAAAAGAAGGTTGAAACTGGCAATGAGTAGCTCGCATCTATATACTACAACATAAGTGCCTTCTTTCACCGCCAGTCTAGAACAACTGATATATTCCTTCACAGGTCTACCAATGTATAGTAACCTGCTAAACTACGCAAATGTGATATATGCTAACAAAAATAGACATGAACAAGTACTATGCCATATGCTGCCATGCACCAGTACCCTCAGCTTGACGATCATACCAAAATCATTCTTGACCCCTTCCGATTTTAATGAAATTTGGCTCACATGTTGGACATGTTGTGAAATTGCAAAATTGAAATAGGCAAAATTTCAGGCTTGTGAGTGAAATAGTTATTGCATTTTAATAGGGGGAAAATGTTACGTCTTAACATGTATGTCAAGATGATTTTGGTCCTAATGCTGCTAAAGTACTGAAATTGGTCTTAAAATTAAGACATTGCCCTGTCCATACATATTTATTTTATATTTTTTTGCAAAGGTCACTGACCTTGACCTTTTACCTTGATATACCCAAAATTAATAACTGCCGGTTTTGACAAACTATCTTTAGGAAGGTCATTGTATCAACAAGTTACAGACAAAATACATTTTTAGAATCTAATCTATAGTTACAATTGCATGACCATTTCTGCCAACTAACTTCAAATTGCTATATTTCAAGAACTAATTTTTTGTATATCAAGGTCAAAGGTCCAAGGTCAATTTCTTGGCTTTATTGTAAGACCAAAATCAGCATTCTATGACCATTAAGGCCAAAGTTATGTATACATGTGTTAAGATGCAACATGAAATTGTGTGAAAACGGTCACAGATTTACTTAAAACTGGTGTATCTCAAGATGTTATCACGTCCTAATAATTTTTTTTATAAAAGTTGTTGATACAATGACTTTACTAACGAAAAAACCAAATTTAATCAAAATCGGGGTTTACTCATTTTGGGTATACCAAAGGTCAAGGTCAGTGAACTTTGCAACAAGGTATTTTTCAACTGCCATATGATGCATATACATATGGATAGGACAATGTCTCAGCTTTATTTTAAACCAAAACCAGTACCTTAGAGTAACTAGGGGCAAAGTTATGTCTACATACGTGTTAAGATTTAACACAAATTATGTTTGTCATTAATATGAAATAAAAAAACTATTTCACTCAAAACTCTGAAATTTGGCATATACAAATGTCAGTACATGTATAGGTCCAACCTCTAAATTTCATTAGAATCAGAGGGGGTCAAGAACATTTTGTCATTATTTGGTTGATTTCACATAGAATGACCCCTATATGCAACTGTGCTGGCATTAGCTCACCTGTTGCCAGTACGCTGCTACTTCTGGTAGACCGAGACTCTCGCTCAAGTAGACAAGGTTCAAGACATCCTTCTGAAAGCAACTGCCTCCAAAACCTGGCAACACAACACACTGGTTGATAGGTGATATCTACACAGACAGATCATATCTCAACATCAGTATTGTTAAACTGGTGCCTGGTACAAAACAGATTTGATCAGCGGTCCAAATAACTGGGGGGGCCACGCATCCTGTTGGGCCTACAACTGCCATAAGTCACAGGCCTTGTGGCCTCATGCAGTTTTTGGATATATTTACTAATACTGCTGCTGATTTTGTTAAGCTTTCACTGATTTCATTACCCATTTTGTTTGTATCGCTGTCCCAATTTAAATATTAATTTATTGTGATACCTAAGAAATTAAAATAATGACACATTTAATAATGTTTAATTCCATTTATTTGCAAAACAGCATCGAAATTTGCATAAAACAGAAAGGACGATTTTATACCTTTGAAGCTTTGCACAGAGCCTAAATGAGCTGACCCCGAACAGATGAATGAAACAAGTATTTTATGGAGTTACAAACCGATGCTGGCTTGCAGAAACCTGGCTCCTATCCTAGTGTCAGTGCCGACGGCATGTGATACTTCTGCCACGTCCGCTCCAGTCGCTTCACAGATGGCAGACATGGCATTGATGCTGGAGATCCTCTGGGCCAGGAATGCATTGGCAGCCTGCAATACACAACACAGACACTGATTCTCTGGGCCAGGAATGCATTAGCAGCCTGCAATACACAACACAAACACTGATACTCTGGGCCAGGAATGAATTCACAGCCTGCAATACACAACAGACACTGATTCTCTGGGCCAGGAATGAATTGGCAGCCTGCAATACACAACACAGACACTGATTCTCTGGGCCAGGAATACATTAGCAGCCTGCAATACACAACACAGATACTGATTCTCTGGGCCAGGAATGAATTCGCAGCCTGCAATACACAAAACAGACACTGATTCTCTGGGCCAGGAATGAATTCCCAGCCTGTAATACACAACACAGACACTGATTCTCTAGGCCAGGAATGCATTGGCAGCCTGCAATACACAACACAGATACTGATTCTCTGGGCCAGGAATGCATTGGCAGCCTGCAATACACAACACAGGTACAGCAGAAGAAACTGACTTTATTCAGACACTAGACCAGCCACACAGTATGAATTTCATTTGTTTCTAATAGAAAAGTCATGATAAGTACATATTATCATGTGTTTAACACACAAGTACAAAATTTAATGACAAACTTACAGCAGTCGAAGTACAAATACTTTTGATTTGAGGCAGATGTTGTTTTATGTGTGTGTGTGCGTGCGTGCGTGCGTGCGTGCGTGCGTGCGTGCGTGCGTGCGTGACACTCAATTTGAATATGAATGCTATAGACCATTTAACCAACAAAAACGGCACAGATCAATACAGGAAAAGGTTGTCAATAGGGAGCAGTGGAAATGACAACAACCAATGCATTGCAGCAGTACAACTAGTCGGCTTCATCCCTTTATAGAGGGAACTACGATGAAGAAGATCATCTTGACTGAACATACCAGTTTAGACAGCTCTGATGACCATGTGTTCATTGTGATGATCTTCTCGACAGGGATCCAGTTCTGATAGACCCAGCTGAGGGCAGCGATCGCCTCCTGGCCCTCTGGTGTCTGTGGCCCACCAATCAGCACGCGGTCGGGGTAGAGCAGGTCATTGACTGCAGTGCCCTCTGCTAGGAACTCAGGGTTTGACAATACCTGGCGGAACAAAGGGGCACTTATCACATTTTGGGAAACTGTTTATGCAGAGGTTTCAGAATGCATTTAGTAATAATAATAATACAATAGAGCCTACATGGAAAAGCATATTAATAAGATGGCGAATACATTGAATGTTTACAAGATTTTGTTAAAATGCATGTGGTTTATGTTTCAGAAAGCATTTAATAATAATAATACCATAGAGCCTACCTGGAACAGTGTATTAATAAGATGGCGAATACATTGAATGTTTACAAGATTTTGTTAAAATGCATGTGGTTTATGTTTCAGAAAGTATTTATTAATAATAATACCATAGAGCCTACCTGGAACAGTGTATTAATAAGATGGCGAATACATTGAATGTTTACAAGATTTTGTTAAAATGCTGGGAATAAGATGGCGAATACATTGAATGTTTACAAGATTTTGTTAAAATGCATGTGGTTTATGTTTCAGAAAGCATTTAATAATAATAATACCATAGAGCCTACCTGGAACAGTGTATTAATAAGATGGCGAATACATTGAATGTTTACAAGATTTTGTTAAAATGCATGTGGTTTATGTTTCAGAAAGCATTTATTAATAATAATACCATAGAGCCTACCTGGAACAGTGTATTAATAAGATGGTGAATACATTGAATGTTTACAAGATTTTGTTAAAATGCTGGGAATAAGATGGCGAATACATTGAATGTTTACAAGATTTTGTTAAAATGCATGTGGTTTATGTTTCAGAAAGCATTTAATAATAATAATACCATAGAGCCTACCTGGAACAGTGCATTAATAAGATGGCGAATACACTGAATGTTTACAAGATTTTGTTAAAATTCATGTGGTTTATGTTTCAGAAAGCATTTAATAATATTAATACAATAGAGCCTACACAAAATAGCGTATTATTAATTGCCAGATGGCTAATACATTGAATATCAACAACATTTTGTTAAAATGCATGTGGTTTATGTTTTCTTTGATGTTTTAGAAGGGTGGCTGACATAGTTTGAACAAAATGAACAATTAAACACGTACACAATTCCCACATTTGTTTTAGTTGTGTGCCAAGACAATGCCCTACCTATGCCACTGTGTGCCAAGACAATGCCCTACCTATGTCACTGTGTGCCAAGACAATGCCCTACCTATGCCACTGTGTGCCAAGACAATGCCCTACCTATGCCACTGTGTGCCAAGACAATGCTCTACCTATGTCACTGTGTGCCAAGACAATGCCTCGTACCTGACAGCGTGCTTGTGGTTGGTCACGTACCTCGTACCTGATGCCGTGCTTGTGGTTGGTCACGTACCTCGTACCTGATGCCGTGCTTGTGGTTGGTCACGTACCTCGTACCTGATGCTGTGCTTATGGTTGGTCACGTACCTCGTACCTGATGCCATGCTTGTGGTTGGTCACGTACCTGGTAACTGACGCCATGCTTGTGGTTGGTCACGTACCTGGTACCTGACGCCGTGCTTATGGTTGGTCACGTACCTGGCAACTGACACCGTGCTTGTGGTTGGTCACGTACCTGGTACCTGACGCCGTGCTTGTGGTTGGCACTCAGGATGTTGTTGACGCTCTCGGCAGCCTTCACTGGCACTGTGCTCTTCTCAACCACGATCTTGCTGCTGGTCGACACATCAGCGATCATCCTCGCTGCACTCTCGATGTGCTTCAGATCGGCTGCTCGCCCCTGCAGCGCAATCACAGGGCAGGGTAAATGTGGGCCAACATCATACACAGTAGGACCCCTCCAAGCAGACACCACTCTGAGATGACCACCCTTCTGAGATGGCTACCCCTCTGAGACGGCCACCCCTCTGAGGTGGCCACCCCTGAGACAGCCACTCCTCTGAGAAGGCCACCGCCCTGAGACAGCCACCCCTTTGATACGGCCACCCCTCTGAGATGGCCACCCTTCTGAGATGGCCACCCCTCTGAGATGGCCGCCCCTCTGAGATGGCCACCCCTCTGAGACGGCCACTCCTCTGAGATGGCCACTATCAGACTGCGTTTTTGCAGTTTTTCCAGACATTTTTTCAGGACATCCCTATGTATATGCCTGGGGTACAAACAGTGGACTCTCGCTATAAGGAACATGCAGGGACTGGGTGAACCTGTTCAACAAGAGCAGGTTACACGAAGATGAAATTTTTTTACCTCAAAATGGATATGCAGCATTAAAGTAGTCAACAGATGGAAGGATGTACTGAATATAGAGTATCTGCTGGGAGCTGATGCTGCCATAACTCACCTTGCCCAGTCCGTATGTCTTGGTTGGCGTATTCACAGAGATAATGATGAGCTCTGACTCCAGGATGGTTTTATCTGTCTCCGTTGTGAAGAAGAGATTCTTGCCACGACAACTCTTCACCACCTCATCCAGGCCAGGCTACAACACATAAACTCATTCTGATAACCAATTCTAATTAACAATAATAATAACTATAAGAAAAAAAACTTCTATAGCAGCTACATCTTTGGAAATCCAAGGTGCATCAAAACAAGAGGGTTAATCTCAAAATTTATATGCAGTGCTAAAGTAGGGACAACACTGTAAATAAAAAAACTGTTCTAATAAAATACAAATAAAATTTTATGAATGTTAATTAATGGCAAGACTGAATATGGATTCTTCATTTTTACTTATAAATTTACCAATAAAATTTAGTACAATGATGCCTTTTTGCATTTAGATTTTGTCAACAAATCTTTTTATTGATCCAGGATAAGACAAATTAGTACACCTGTCTAAACACAGATTTTACTCAAACATTCGGAGCATGACATTACACCAGACTGCTTTCACTGGGTGTCAGCAGCTGTTTCACTTAGCGCTGTACATCGATGCATTTTCTCTAAAACATTGTATGTTTTGCTTCATTTTGCTCACTTTGAGTGCAGGCAGGCAGGCAGTTTTGCATTACAACAGCTAATGTGGCATACTAAGTTGCTAAAGTTGCTCACTGGTTAAAGTAATTCAATGTTTCCTGTTGCAGGAGGTCAGAGGCTAGATGACATTAGTTTTATGTTGTTGATGTCTTGAGACCATCGCTCAGCGATTGTAAGTAAGGCCATAGAAAGTTTCCATATACCGGCCTGTATGTAATAATCACCACCAGAAGGCAGCGTCAGTGTTTTTTCAACTGCTCAATGCCATTTTCTCAACCAAATTTTGGTGGCACCAATGTGGTTCAACATTATTAAGCTAAATATAACACTTAATAAATGTTTTACTAAGTGTAGTTATTAAACAATGCATGTTAAACTATACATGGCTTCGTGTGGGTAAAATCTGTGTTTAGATAAGTGTACTAATTTGACTTATTCTAGATCGACTAAACATTTTGCTGCCAAAAATTTATATGAATCATTGTACTAATTTCAGTATGGAAATTTATTTTGAGCAGAAACCAAACTTTTATTAATAGCTTTATGAAACTCTGACCATTAACCAAAATGAAAACTAACACAACTAGAAATGAAGACTCCATATACAGTCCTACCATTTGTTACAGTTCACAAACTATATTAGGATATACATTTTTTTTACCATGTTGTCCCTAATTCAGGTGCACTGTGTGAAGACAAACGTTGTGGGTGTTTATTGTATTGTAATAACATGATGATGAAGTCTTAATCAGAGCCAACTCACATAATGGGTGTGGTATCTCAGTGTTAGAGCGCAAGACTATTAACAGAGGGAAAATTGGGCAACTTCGTTCACACCACTTTGTCTGTGTCTTTTGGTAGACACTGAAAGGTGTTGGTCCCGTCTACTGTACCTGGTGTCTATGCTACGGGAAGTAAAAGATCCCATAAAAGGAAACAACAAAAAAACTGCCATAAAAACTTGTTGTGATCTGACAGATCCAATTCGTCTCGATCTACAAAAACCAACATGGGCACAGCACTGACTGCTGCCAAGTACTTACTCTGACATTGGAGTAAGTACTGCTGCCAAGTACTTACTCTGACATTGGAGTAAGTACTGCTGCCAAGTACTTACTCTGACATTGGAGTAAGTACTGCTGCCAAGTACTTACTCTGACATTGGAGTAAGTACTGCTGCCAAGTACTTACTTTGACATTGGAGTAAGTACTGCTGCCAAGTACTTACTCTGACATTGGAGTAAGTACTGCTGTCAAGTACTTACTCTGATGTTGGAGTAAGTACTGCTGCCAAGTACTTGCTCTGACAATGGAGTAAGTACTGCTGCCAAGTATTTGTTCTGACAATGGAGTAAGTACTGCTGCCAAGTATTTGTTCTGACAATGGAGTAAGTACTGCTGCCAAGTCCTTGCCCTGACAATGGAGTAAGTACTGCTGTCAATTACTTGCCCTGACAATGGAGTAAGCGGCACAAGTGCCTTGTTGGGACAGATACTGGTGCAAGACCACACATTATTAATATTATTATAATCACCAAAATTTAAAATGTTTTAAAGAGTCTAATAAAATGGGGCCACACGCTAGACTGGGGCCACATGCTAGACTGGGGTCACACACTAGACTGGGGCCACACACTAGACTGGGGCCACACACCAGACTGGGGGCCACACACCAGACCGGGGACACACACTAGACTGGGGCCACACACTAGACTGGGGCCACAGACTAGAATGGGGACACACACCAGACTGTTAAAACCTGTCACTTCATTCATGTGTACACTATATCTAGGGTAGACATGAGTGTAGTGACAGGTTTTAACAGTCTGGTGTTGTAATATGAGTTGTCACGGTATCTGCAGCTTTGTGTTTAGACTGCCTGGGCAAACATTAAATCTACACCGCAGAACTAACTTTGTGTCAACTACCCACACAAGTATTCAATCACTGATTGTACTCGACTCAGACTTCTACAAGAGTCCCATATAAAGACACATGCACGCTATCACACAGCTATACTGTCTATACAGGTCAGCAAAACAAAAATGATACACGGATGGATGCATAATATGCAGGACCAAAGTAAATTTGACAAAATGGGGTGGCTCACTTATGACAGTGACAAATGTGTTAACACACAACAATGTTTTTATTTTATATATATATATATATTCTTGAGTGTTTGTTATCTATAGAATTGCATATATAGGTATTCTTCTAGTGATCATCCTCGATTAACTTGTGAATGTTGATGTGAAACAGTGGAGAGTATAAAAACATTTGGGGTTGCAGAGTGTACAATAGGTGAGACTTACAGTGTCATCAAGGTAGGGTCCAACAGCTTGTTGATGTTAGTATGGATACCATCTGAATGTGCTCTCTACGCCAGTCAATACCGTTGTTTCACTATTAGACATGCAGCACACATAATAACACTGCCATCATATATTTATGTTTTTCCACGTGTTTGAACAAACTGGTAGGTTTTTTCTTCACTATATGGCAGCACAGTCACCAGTTGTTCACAGCATGAAGAACAGGTGGTATAAATTTAAAAAATGTACCTACAAAATTTTTTTCGTGTGAACTGGGCACGTACTGGAGGGAACACGGTAACTGTTTGTTATCACTCCTGATAGCATGATGTGGGGTTTGTACTGGAGTAGACTCCAGACATTAGAAGTTCATTAAATGCTTTATCCCAGTGCCCGCACTATCCAATCACAAAATATTTTATTTCTTAAATATATCTTTGACACATTACTTTATTCAAAATCATTTATACTGGATAAACCTTAAAAATACATGTATCTTTATTTTAGGTTAAAACCTATACACATACAAATATGCATTAACATTTAAACAAGTTTAAATATAATAAATAATTGAATATAAATAAATAAAATACGAAATCATATAGTCTAGTTTAATTCTAGTCTAATTCAGCATGGAATCAATAAATAAATTAATCAAAACTACAGGTGTGAAAGCAATAAAAGATTATTTATTATTGTGAACTGTTGATGTGAAAGCGCCATTACCTGATGAACACTTCCTCAACACAAACTAACATTTAGTTCAGTAATATGAATGACCCACCTCAAATATTGGCAGATTGTCAGAGTTCCACTGGTCAATTCTCTCCTGACTCAGGTCCACTACAGTGACCGTCACATCTGGACACTTCTGGGCAATGACCGCACATGAAGGACCACCCACATAGCCGGCCCCCAAACAGCAGATTTTTGTGATTTTCATTGTTGACCTGAAACCAATCCACACATGACATAGATACATGACAAGTCGACATCCAATAAATATTTGAACTTGGACATTTTGGTGCCTGAATAATGCAGAATATGATAATATTCATTTAGGTGTCCAACTGGCCATGCCAATGGCTCAACAAACATTTCACATCTTCTTATATAGTGCGATATCCAGTTCTTAGGACTGCTCAAAGCACTTTACACTTAACCCCTTGCCATTCCAACGCCATCTTGACTTCTCTGGGAACCATTCAGCCATGTTATAATTACTGCAGGAAGACTATTCATTTACACTGTATATAGCATGTACACACTTGCAGCTAAGTGAACTGAAGTAACGTGAAGTAAAAAAAATTGCCTAAGCTTTATAACGACTACAAGATGATTATAACCTTGGTTCTCTGGATTGCGAGTGTGATGTTCTTACCACAACATTACTGCGCCCTATACAAGTATAAATATTTGAAACCAGTATTTTGATACATAGATAATACAGAATATGAAAATATTAATTTAGGTGTCCAACTGGTCAACAAACATTTCCAATGTGATACAAATTACTTAGCTAGAGATAGCATTTAGCAGGGCCAGAAATTACATTTAGCAGGGCGACAGATGACATTTAGCAGGGCCAGAGATGACATTTAGCAGTTAGCAGGGCCAGAGATGACATTTAGCAGGGCCACAGATCACATTTAGCAGGGCCAGATTCAATAAAAAAAACAATGCAAAAACTTAATGACAATGATGGTTATAATGATGATGATGTTGATGATGATGATTAAGCCATCACTAATTTGTTTCAGATTTATGATTAATGCTCTTGCTATAGGTTAATGATAAGTATTTTTTACTTGTTCTGACTTCTGACGTTATCAAAAGGTGTCATTTTCATACAACAAAGTACATTAAAACATGCTCCATTAACATTTAAACAATGTTTACCTATATTTAACTACTAGTATGTCAACATACAATACATGATTATTAACATATTTACACTGACACTTTGAAAGTCAGTTTGTCCACAATATATTATTATATAAAGATATATATCAACTTGTTGAATGGTCCTGGTGTCTATGCTCTAACTGTTCTTGATTCATTACCAAATGACCAATAAGCATTTAACATTTAGATGCTGAAATGAAAGAAACCTTTTGGCGAGGTCAGGTGTCAGCCCCACTCTGAACTGTGTAACACCGCTCCCATCCCCGCCCTTTATACATCTTCCCACCCCACTAAAATCCCTCAATCGGACTACTACAAAGCTTCCCCAAAACAACAAGTCTTCAGCACATTGAAGGTTGTTAAATATAAGAAGACAAAATCTTATGCTTTCAGGAACGACACACATTATGATGTCAAAGATAATCATCACGTCTCACACTTCACTGGAGGTTAATCTGCTGTGATGAACAAGAAACGAGATGACCCTACAACAATATGAATCCTAACATTAAACAACTGTTGTACTCACGCAAACAGTAATGACAAAATACACTGTTTCACCTTATGGAGAAGTCACACGAATGATAGGACTGTCCTGTGTTCCCACAGGTAAGTGTCACATAGGCTGCGTGTGCTCTGTTGCCACGTTGTTCACGGGATATCAGGTAACTTTTACCTGACACTCTGATGTAGGTTCACACCTGGTCACTCAGTAGTGTAGGTGACTACATGTATATTAATGTTACTCTGACACTAGCGTAGGTGTATACTATCACTCAAGTTGTTGTAGGACGTCACGTTCAGTACGTGGGTGAGCTTGGTAGGAGTGGTCCAGCATCCGTGGTCAGTGGTCACATCAACACCCCAAATAACAAGATCGCCATCCAAAGCAACAACAAAAACACACAGATGGCAAGTGGACAAGGAAGCCATTGGCTCATGGAGAGTCCAATGATTATTCATCCATGTGTAATGTGTGTATGGTCAATGGCAAGATCGACAATCACAAACAGATTATATTTTATTTAAAATGTTTGGTTCATTAAAACACCTCTAGGTGGCCACTATGTCAGAACAGATATAGTTTACACTAAATAGCATGATTTTACAATAAAAAACTTTCAAACTTTATATCTTTAACTGAATAAGTTCACTGTTAAGATGTAACGTACAGTAGGTGTAATATGACCTGAAACTGACCTCTACTAAATACAGGAATTAGGTTTCTGTCAGATGGGAGATTACCTAGCAACCAGGTGATGACCTGCCCTGTATTAACTTATTCATTAGCTGACATCTGGGAATAATGATTACGCAGTGGTAGCACATGTACTGGAGGTATGTGAGGACATACTAGGCAAACCGTATCTACTGTTGGCACAGGGACATAATGGTACAAAGTGTACACCAATCAATACTGAGACATTTGTATCAGAAGTGTTTAACGGTGTCACAGCAGCGCTAGAAACCAATTGAAAGTCACATTTCTTCAATCCCCCATGAGGATGTAGTGTGTGGCAAAAGTGACGGACTTTCAGTTGTTAGTCCCTTCTATCTGGTGTCTATGCCAGGGGAAGTAAAAGATCCCACACAGGGAAATGGAAAAAACATGTCATGGACTCAATGTGCACCTCCCAAAGCTGGTGATCTCTGTCTCTAAACTCACCACAATTTAGCTGCGGTAAAGTGAATATCACATCAAGCAAATCAAGGACAATACAGTGTGGCAAACAGCTCCAAGCAATGCTCAGAATTCCACACTGGTATTCACACAGTATTTTTGTTAATATTTTTGTGAAATTTGTGTATGTTCAATAACACGTTAATTACATGCCCTAGTTGTCACTGTAATGAACGCAGCACACATGTTTTGTTGACTGCTGAATGCATTCACAATGTGGTTTGAAGTTCCTAATCAGTAGGATATCTCGTCTGTGAATACATGAGTAAGTTTGTAGTCAAAGCACATGTACACAACACGGCTGTACTGAGACACACCCACAATTGTTTGTACCACATTCCTAATATAGTCGTGACTTTCAGTTCTGTATCCACAATTTATACACACATTTAAATACACACTGTGCAATGTCATATTTAGCGTTAATAGAACTTAGGGTATATCCAATGTACAATATTACCCTAATTGCTGAATAATATTTCTCGTGCAAGAAAGTCTAGACAGCTTTCATCATCTAGTTCTCATCTATTTGTTGTTGCCAGAGTGTAAACTAATGTTGGAACTAGAGTTTTTTCAGTTGCTGTACCAAATCTTTGGAATTCTCTCCCTGTCAGTGGTAAGTCAGCAGGGAACATGTGTAGTAAAAATTCACCGTCATCTGAAGACTTATCTTTTTAACCGTGCTTTCCCACCTTAGCTGCCTGGCGTTATTATCCTTCTGTTGACAACTTTAACATTGTCTATCAAGTTTGAGATTACCTAACCCTTCGTTTTGATGTGCCTCTTAATTCTGGGTGCCTCTTAATTCAAAGTTTTCGTATTATTATTCAGTGACACACATAAATTGACATAACTCATTATTTTGTTGAATAATTTGATTGTTGCTGAACATTTCTTAGCAAAACATGAATCCACGATAACCAGGTTTCTAAACGTGGAATTATAAATAAACCTTCTTCTTATGAATAACACGGTTAAAAAGAAACTAGTACAATACATACACAAGACATTAGAGAACTTACCCGTGCTTGAGACAACAACAGTAATTTTACAGTATGATACATATTACACACATAAGACATTAGAGAACTTACCCGTGCTCAAGACTTAGAAACTGTGCTGTGGAGAGTAGTGTCTTTAATGTTTCACCAGCAGATACTATTCACACTGAGTGGAAGGTCAGTGAGTAAGGATTTAAATACCACAAGACTGCTGGGTGTGTCTGATTGACAGCTGCCCCTCCCTCCGTCTCTGCCACTCCCCCTCCCCCCCACATAATGTGACAATGGCCTTGTTACTGACCAACAAATAGTAGCTAGTTCACTCTCGCAGTGCTGTTCTTATATGGAAATGTATAACAAGATGCAATACGTGACTTCAAGCAATTGTTGTAGTTATTCCCTTTGATACAATAACTTTGAAGGCAATTTGGCAGTATCTCCTCCCAGGTCCACTTGCCTTTTTATGTTTCTCCTTGGCCCAATGGCCTCTAATCTACAGTACCAATGTACTAAAAAACACACAGGTTACCCAACATGTTTTTCTACCTTTTGGAGAAAGATGGAAACACTGGGCGAATTGAGTGGTGGTGGTGACCCACTCTGCAAAGGGTGTCACTACAGGTGTAAGCAAGTCTAACAATACAAGTAATAATACAATACAATATATAAATAAAATCTATGGGACATACTACATAGTTATGTAAATTGCGTTGCTGACAGAACAATGCACATTAGTCCTACTTCATCATGTATGTCTGTATCACAGTATATCAATTATAAGAGTTCTAAGGACTAGTGGTAGTGGATTACAGAACAAGACAAATGTTAAGCTTGGTTGAGTGGTGACGTCATAACTCATGTAAAGCTACACGTGTTTGTGTAATCAGTGAGTTGATGACGCTGTCATTAACAGGCACATTGTTTACGAACTCTAGCCTCTGACGTACTTCAACTGATGACAACAATAACATGTCCTCAGAACAGTTTCCACGTTGACGACAAAGTTCAATATCTACAATAGGCATGTCTGTCAGGTTAGATATCAGGATTTTTTTAGACCTGGCCAATTGATTCTGAGAAATTCAGTTTTTTCTAACCGGGTTTGTAAGTGGGTCAAAATATTGTTCTTCCTTGTAGTTCCCTGAAGGCAGGGATCGGCCAGCATTTCGAATGGAGGCCCAAATCAGTTACTTGGAATAGGTCAGCGGGCACGCATGCACCCACTCACACATATCATATTATCTTTGTGGTAACTGGCACAATATATATATATATATATATATATATATATATATATATATATATATATATATATATATATACATATATATATATATATATATATATATATATATATATATATATATATATATATATATATATATATATATATATATATATATATATACATACATACATATATACATATATACAGTACCAGGCATGGGTTAATTTTAATTGTTAATTGATTTAATTTAGTTTAATTTAATTAATTTACCATAAAGGCAAATCTAATTTAATTTAATTAATTAACTTAACCAAAAGGGGTTAGTTTTATTTTATTTAACTGACAAATTCCCAATTAAATCTCAATGAAGTGTTAATTTCAGATTTTGTATTACTGGATATTTCACACCCAAATTACCCAGCCATTTCCAGAAGGCCTATAGTCACTAGCCTGAAAAAGATCCAGTTCAGGCCTGTGTGAATGGGAGGGAGAACATCACAAATATACACTGTATATGGGGTGGACTGATCATTAAAGTATCTGTAAATTGGGTTGATGGCTACGTGTATTCACATGTTCCCTACTGATTCTAGCTGTACGTGTATTCACATGTTCCCTACTGGTTCTAGCTGTACGTGTATTCACATGTTCCCTACTGATTCTAGCTGTACGTGTATTCACATGTTCCCTACTGATTCTAGCTGTACGTGTATTCACATGTTCCCTACTGGTTCTAGCTGTACGTGTATTCATGTGTTCTGTACTAGTTCTGGCTGTACGTGTATTCATGTGTTCTGTACTAGTTCTGGCTGTACGTGTATTCATGTGTTCTGTACTAGTTCGGGCTGTACGAGTATTCATGTGTTCTGTACTGGTTGTAACTGTATGTGTATTAATGTGTTCTGTACTGGTGCTAGCTGTATGTGTATTCACATGTTCTGTACTAGTTTTAGCTGTACGCATATTCACGTGTTCTGTACTAGTTCTAGCTGTACGTGTATACACGTGTTCTGTACTAGTTTTAGCTGTACGTGTATTCACGTGTTCTGCACTAGTTTTAGCTGTATGTGTATTCATGTATTCTGCACTAATTCTAGCTGTACATATAGTCACGTGTTCTGTACTAGTTTTAGCTGTATGTGTATTCACATGTTCTGTACTAGTTTTAGCTGTATGCATATTCACGTGTTCTGTACTAGTTCTAGCTGTACGTGTATTCACGTGTTCTGTACTAGTTTTAGCTGTACATGTATTCACGTGTTCTGTACTAGTTTTAGCTGTATGTGTATTCACGTGTTCTGCACTAGTTCTAGCTGTACGTGTATTCACGTGTTCTGCACTAGTTCTAGCTGTACGTGTATTCACATGTTCTGCACTAGTTCTAGCTGTACGTGTATTCACGTGTTCTGTACTAGTTTTAGCTGTATGTGTATTCACGTGTTCTGTACTAGTTCTAGCTGTACGTGTATTCACGTGTTCTGTACTAGTTTTAGCTGTACATGTATTCACGTGTTCTGTACTAGTTTTAGCTGTATGTGTATTCACGTGTTCTGTACTAGTTCTAGCTGTACGTGTATTCACGTGTTCTGCACTAGTTTTAGCTGTACATGTATTCACGTGTTCTGTACTAGTTTTAGCTGTATGTGTATTCACGTGTTCTGCACTAGTTCTAGTTGTATGTGTATTCAAGTGTTCTGTACTAGGCTTAGCTGTACGTGTATTCATGTATTCTGTACTAGTTCTAGTTGTACATGTAGTCACGTGTTCTGTACTAGTTCTGGCTGTACATGTATTCATGTGTTCTGTACTAGTTCTGGCTGTACGTATATTCATGTGTTCTGTACTGGTTCAGGTTGTATGTGTATTCATGTGTTTTGTACTGGATCTTGCTGTACACATATTCACATGTTCTGTACTAGTTCTGGCTGTACGTATATTCATGTGTTCTCTACTAGTTCAGATTGTATGTGTATTCATGTGTTTTGTACTGGTTCTTGCTGTACACATATTCATGTGTTCTGTACTGGTTCTAGCTGTACGTGTATTCACATGTTCTGTACTGGTTCTAGCTGTACATGTAGTCAAGTGTTCTGTACTAGTTTTAGCTGTACATGTATTCACGTGTTCTGTACTAGTTTTAGCTGTAGGTGTATTCATGTGTTCTGTACTAGTTCTAGCTGTACGTCTATTCACCTGTTCTGTACTGATTCTAGCTGTACATGCTATCACGTGTTCTGTGCGTATTATCACATATTCTGTACTAGTTCTAGTTGTATGTGTATTCACATGTTCCCTACTGGTTCTAGCTGTACGTGTATTCACGTGTTCCCTACTGATTCTAGCTGTACGTGTATTCATATGTTCCCTACTGATTCTAGCTGTACGTGTATTCACATGTTCCCTACTGGTTCTAGCTGTACGTGTATTCATGTGTTCTGTACTAGTTCGGGCTGTACGAGTATTCATGTGTTCTGTACTGGTTGTAACTGTATGTGTATTCATGTGTTCTGTACTGGTTCTAGCTGTACATGTATTCACGTGTTCTGTACTAGTTTTAGCTGTATGTGTATTCACGTGTTCTGCACTAGTTCTAGTTGTATGTGTATTCAAGTGTTCTGTACTAGGTTTAGCTGTACGTGTATTCATGTATTCTGTACTAGTTCTAGTTGTACATGTAGTCACGTGTTCTGTACTAGTTCTGGCTGTAGATGTATTCATGTGTTCTGTACTAGTTCTAGCTGTACGTATATTCTTGTGTTCTGTACTGGTTCAGGTTGTATGTGTATTCATGTGTTTTGTACTGGTTCTTGCTAAACACATATTCACATGTTCTGTACTAGTTCTGGCTGTACGTATATTCATGTGTTCTCTACTAGTTCAGATTGTATGTGTATTCATGTGTTTTGTACTGGTTCTTGCTGTACACATATTCATGTGTTCTGTACTGGTTCTAGCTGTACGTGTATTCACGTGTTCTGCACTGGCTCTAGCTGTACATGCAGTCAAGTGTTCTGTACTAGTTCTAGCTGTACATGTATTCACGTGTTCTGTACTAGTTTTAGCTGTAGGTGTATTCATGTGTTCTGTACTAGTTCAGATTGTATGTGTATTCATGTGTTCTGTATTGGTTCTTGCTGTACACATATTCACGTGTTCTGTACTGGTTCTAGCTGTACATATAGTCAAGTGTCCTGTACTAGTTCTAGCTGTACATGTATTCACGTGTTCTGTACTAGTTTTAGCTGTAGGTGTATTCATGTGTTCTGTACTAGTTCTAGCTGTACGTCTATTCACCTGTTCTGTACTGATTCTAGCTGTATGTGCTATCACGTGTTCTGTACGTGTTATCACGTATTCTGTACTAGTTCTAGCTGTATGTGTATTCATGTGTTCTGTACTGGTTCTTGCTGTACGTGTATTCACATGTTCTGAACCGGTTAATGCACATGTCTGGACATGTGTTTTTCACCTTCAGGTTTGTTTAGGTAAAGAAGGTGATGAAAACTGTGATGTGTTTTGTAGGTGACATCCATCTTTCTGTCACTCAGTTTGTAATGTTCATCACTTCCATTTAGTTATTTAATACACTCCAAAAATAGGAGGTTCTATTTATTTACCAAGACAGATGAGACAAAGGTCAGACCATCAAAAATTATTGCTTACTCTCTCATTGACGTGTAGCATGCACACTGCTTACTGTCTCACTGACGTGTAGCATGCACACTGCTTACTGTCTCACTGACGTGTAGCATGCACACTGCTTACTGTCTCACTGACGTGTAGCATGCACACTGCTTACTGCCTCGCTGACGTGTAGCATGCATACTGCTTACTGCCTCACTGACGTGTAGCATGCATACTGCTTACTGCCTCACTGACGTGTAGCATGCACACTGCTTAATGTCTCACTGATGTGTAGCATGCACACTGCTTACTGCCTAACTGACGTGTAACATGCGCACTGCTTACTGTCTCACTGACGTGTAGCATGCATACTGCAGTTTATCAAGATCCTTGTTCATGCCAAGTTTTAAGAAGATCAAAAATCATATATAATCATAATATTGCTCTCAAGGACATCTTGAAACTTCAATGTATGCAAAATTGTTTTTTCATACATTGTTTCTCTCACTCATTAGCAATTCTTAAATCATTGCATTGGCTCCCTGTCCGATATCATATTATTTTTAAGATCTGTACAATTACCTATCACATATTTTTTTATCCAAGCATCCAGCATATTTACAATCATCATCTAAAGATCGTCTAATTCTAATCTACTTTTTGTTCCCAGTGTTAAGGCAAATATCGGAACAAGAGCTTTTTCAGTTGCTGCACCAACTCTGTGGTACTCAATCCCTGTTAGTGTTAAGTCTATAGGAAATATAGCAACATTTTGACGTAAACTGAAAACCCACCTGTTTACACTTGCTTATCCTCCATAGCTCCCCAGCGTGCCAATCCAACTGTTTACAACTGTTTACACTTGCTTATCCTCCATAGCTCCCCAGCGTGCCAATTCAACTGTTTACAATTGGAACTGCTTATCGATTATGACCTGCTTAACCCCTCTTGTTTTGGTGCGCTGCCGAGCTTGGGTCTCTCGAGGATTTTAGCACAATATAAGTATTTTACATATTATTATTATATTATAAGTGCATAACAAGCTAAACCTGATAATCCATTAAAGCGACTTTGTCTATTCTTTTTTTTCTAGTAAAATCATGTTATATAGTATAAATTATATATTGTTACATAATACTGACTACACAAATACTTCTAGATGAAGTAGAAGCAATTTTTAATCAACACTTCAATGTTTATATTGCTGGAAGAGGAGGAGCTTTGAAATGTCAGCACTTGTCACTTACAAACGACTTCCGTGTCAACAGACAATTCATTGAGCCAGCATATCACCGGCACGGAACAGGGTGGTACGGCGAATAGCATTCAGTAGTGCTCTATATAATGACGTTTGTATTGTTCTCTGCTAAGATACTTTGGAAGGTATTTGTCAGTTATTTATAAACAACGATTTCGCCGGCTAACAACAATAAAAAATAACAAAGTGGACATGAACAACCAAAAATGTATGTCATCAGGTGTCACATGCCATGCGAAAGTTGATTAAGCATTACCAATGGCCATACGTACAATTGATAATTGTTTTACTTTGTTTTTCATCCAATCTCAAAGCATCAATTTGGAATCCACATTTCCCGTGCCACTTAATATTGCAATTTACCATTTCATATGCGAATGCACCAATTCCATATTTTCTGGTAAGCAGCCAATGTGCTGGGTCCGTCGAAGGCAGGAACTACTGCAATCATCTTACAGTTTACATCTTACACCTCTTTTATGCATACGACTGTATTTGTACTGTCTTATCTATAATACTATACAATGTTTCTATAGGATGCGTTACTGGGTCACGAGACGTTGCGAGGTTCCACGGTGGTTAAGCCGTCTGGCGACCTCCCGAGCAACGCGTCTTATTGCCCACCTAATTACCTTATTGTTTACAACCAATTTATTGCTTTACTGTACCTTTATCAATTGTACCATGGCATTTTCGCTCCAGTTCTATATGAACTATACAGCAGGGAAGATTAAATTACAAAGAAAGAGTTAGCTGGCAGTTGACGGCGGTCATATTTTAAAAGTTTTATACGATCCCGATTGCTTCCACATGGAAGGGACGAAGCAGCTGTCAAGGCGTCAATGAGGGACACATCTTACAAAGTTACAGTAAGTACTTAATTTAATAGCAGGTTAAACTTTAAGTGAAACTTCGTTATGCTTACATTAATATATACTATGTCAAAACTAGTTTAGCGCACTCAGACAAGCTCAATGTTGGCTTGGGCTTGGGCCAGGGCAATGTCAATGCCAATGCCATGGCCTTAGGCTAGCCTAGGATTAGTCTGGCCCTAGGCATGGTTAAGGTTTAGCCTTATAGATATAGTTATATGAATCATTATAGGTAACAGGGCCGCACTTTGCTAAGGTGACTAGGAAAACTTAAGAATAATATCATGTAGGCCTACTATGAACAAGACCAGGATGTTATGTTGTTTAAGCTAAGCCTGCATTTTCTGTCTAGATATATTACGGATTTATCTGACAGGATATGAGTTATACTGATATTTACTGTATTATGTTTATGTTAATATTCATTACCTGTTATGTTAATTTACAGCAGTCCAAAATATTCACATTCCTGAACTATTTTTGACAGTTGTATATGTCTCTTGTAAATTAATTTATTGTTTCAAATTGAACTCAATTATGCATAGGGCATCAACACGTCTACATGCGAGTGTCCCCTCAGGATGTACGAGTGCCATCATGTAGCAGCTGATCTGCTGTATGGGTGGGTAGATGTCAAACAGAGGGACTGTATAGGTAGGGTTGAAATGGTAGGGCAAGTAAAACTAAATGTACAGGGGAATGGTAATGTTTTATACATTTGGACAATCCAGCCAAATGTCTTTATGTATATGGGCTGTGGAAGCAATTGATTTGATTACAAGTAAAGCAATTACAATCATGAATGCACGGACATCTTGTTTAATATTAATAAATTATAACATGTTTCCAGATACCGACATGTCAGTAAGACGGATATCAAGTATGCTTGGCTGAAACATCCCAATTCACGAATACTGAGGGAGACACAGCCAATTGGGGAAATGTATCATCACGGAAGACCAATGTACAGATTATTATTATTTTAATTTCCAGAAAAAAAAGATCAACCTTTTAAGCAATTTAACTATCTAAGACGAGAGAACACAACTGTCAAAATACTGTTACTTTAAAGAATTAATAAACATAATTATGTAATTCCATATTTAGGGCCTTGTGTCGCCCGGTTGTGCAATATGACTGACAGTTTATGTACAGAGAATTGTCCAAACTAGGACGGTACACAGGTATAAATAATAAAAAAATTAGTATAATGTTTGTTTCAGTGTATTCATGTTATGTGTTTTATATGCAAGGCATGGATTGTAATAAGGCTACATCATATGGGAGTCAGATAGTACCATAGCCAAAATATTTTAGGTTGAATTTTAAAGGATTTGTAATATTTAATGCATCTTTATAATTATGTATTGAATTTGAGTGTGGGGGCTGGCCAGAAACCTAAGCATATTTTAGAAGCATGGGTATAATTGGCTCCCCTTATTTCAACCTTTGTAATGTATTCATTTCTATTGTTTGGACCACACAAATAAAAGTTCAGCTTTCACTGTTTCTACAGTACAGTAAATATCAATTTTATTGGGATCTAATATAATACAGCGTAACCGCATTAATCTGGATGATGATAATATGGAAACCATGTCATCTGGATATTACATCACAGGATCTCCAAATGACAATACTCATCGTTGTGTGCATGAATCATCTACCTGGAAAACTCATAAATCAGGATATAATTACTGGGGACCAATGTGTCCCGATTAACGATGTTCCACTGTATATTATATATATAAATATATTAAAATTTGTGTATATACAAATATAATTATTGATATTTACAGTATTAAATTGTTTAACAATTCTTAGTAACATAGTCTAATCATTTTATTTTCACTAACATGTTCATTTTGTTGTTTTTAATTCATATCTTAGAGGCCTGCTTTAAATGCCAGATATTTGCTTAAAGCTGTGAACATGTTATGCTTGACAAATATTTCAATGAAGATAGTTTGCATAACACAAGGCAAAGGGACAAATTAAGTAAAATTAAAGTTCATACTACACTTAGGGCTAAATGTGTTTCTATCGCTTATGCTAAGCTTTGGAATGGCCTTCGTATTGCACTACGAAACTACAAATATTTTCAATATATTTCAGTGGTTTTTAGGTGAATTACTTTTACTTTTACTCAAGTACAAAATTAAAGTAATTCAGTCAACCCTGGTGAAGAGGAGAGTGTTGGCAGATATGGATGGGGAGCAAGGAATAGAGAGGGTTGAGCTCTGGTGGAGCTGGTGACAAGAAATGGTTTAGCAGTGGCTAGCTCTTTCTTCCAGAAGCAAGAGAGCCACAAGATAGCATACAGGAATGGACAGCTCAAGACAGAATTAGATCTGTTGATAGTCCGGAAGCAGCAGCCATGGAAGATTAAGGATTGTAAAGCTGTGGCTGGAGAGCATGTCACGACACAGCACAAGCCGGTGGTGTTTGTTGTGCGTATGCAGAAGAAGAAACAAAATAAGACTGTGAGCTGCAGGACTATTAAGTGGTGGAGGTGCAAAGACAACGTCGCTGTTGAACACAAGGAGCGGGTGACGGTTAAGTATGAAGAGCTCAGTGAAGAAGTTGGTGGTTTGGAGGAAGAATGGAAAAAGTACAAAGAAGCATTTGTGGGAGCTGCAGAGGAGCTATGTGGAAGAACATTGGGAAAGGGCGGAGTGTCAAGGAGTAGTAACCAAGGATGGTGGACAAGCGAAGTTGCAGAGGCAGTATGCGAAAAGAAGGAAGCCTGGAAAGAAATTGAGAAGACCAAGGAGAGAGGAAACCAACTGGATGCAAGGATGATGCATGCATACGGGCAGAAGAAGAAAGCAGCAAAGAGAGCTGTTGATAAGGTGAGGAGATATGGAAGCAGACGTGTATAGCAAGCTAGATGAAGATGGTGGAAAGATGATATACAAAATGGCCTGAGACAGGGATAAGAATGACAAGGACGTGAAGAGTGGGACGGTGATCAAGGAAAGAAATGGGAAGTTAGTGACAGAACAAAAGGCAGTGCTGAAAGTCTGGGAAAGCAACTTTAGGAGCTACTGAACCAGGAAAGAAATAACAACGATCTGGAATTAACATCGTATGTAGAGGCGAAAGTGGAGGCAACTGATATTACTGACACAGAGATGCAAACTGGAATGAAATGGATGAAGAAGGGGAGAGCACCTGGTATCGATGAGATGCGTGTGGAGATGGTAATGGCAGTGGAGAAGAGTGGAATCAGATGGACAAAGAGGCTGCTAAATACACGTATGAGGCAAGGTAAAGTACCAGATGAGTGGCGGACAGGCCTCACACTTCTGAGTCACATCATGAAGCTGCTAGAGAGGATCCTGGATGGGAGATTTTGAAAGAGAGTAGAGCAAGAATTGGATGAAGAACAACAGGGATTCAGAAAGGGCAGAGGGACAACTGATGGGATGTTTAAGACAGATGGTAGAGAAGAGGCTGAAGATGCAAGGGAGAATGGCAGTGGGATTCGTGGACCTGGAGAAGGCATATGACACAGTCCTAAGACAGCAACAATGAGATGGATGGGAGTGCCAGAAGCAGAAGCCAGGATGGTGGAAGTAATGTACGAGAGAACAAAAAGAAGAGTTGTGGTTGGATCTGGGTTGTCGAGTTAACATAGATTTAACATAGATTTGAGTTTCAAGTTAACATAGATTTGAGGCAAGGAAGTGACCTTAGCCCTTTACTGTTTATCATGGTGATAGAACTAATCAGCAGGAAGACCAGCATGAAGAATTGAAGATGTGAAGATGACGTATGCACACGATCTGGCCATAATAGCACAGAGCAAACAAGAACTACAAGAAGTGTTGGAGGAATGGAAGGGGGTGTTCAGGAAGCATGGACTGAGAATGAGCCTGGACAGAAGTGAAGTGGGTTGGACACCAGAGAGAGGAGTTGAACATCAGGTTTGGCAGTAAGGAGATCAAGCAAGTGGATGGCTTTGTGTACCTTGGAGGAATGGTTACGGAGGATGGGCATTCAGAGGTAGAGATGCAACGTTGGATACAAGTAGGAGTGAATGCCTGGAGAAAGGAAGATGGAGTCATCTTGGACAGAACATTTTTTGAAAAAGCTGAAAGGGAAAGTCCTGAGAGTGTTTGTTACATCAACATGCCCGTATGGTCTGGAGACAGTGGCATTGACAGAACAACAACAACACAAGCTGCAAGTTCGTGAGAACAACTGGGTTCGAGGAATAACAATAACAAAGACAGAAGAAAGATGAACAACCTCAAGAAAGAGGTTGGGATACAATGCAGCCTAACAGGAAGATTGGTGAAAAGCAGGATGAGATGTGCAGGCCACTTGGTAAGGATGGATGCAGGCAAACAAGCCAGACAGAGGTGAAAAAACATCAAGGATGCAGGAAAAGGGGAAGGCCACAGCTGAGATGGGAGGACCGCGTGAGGAGGGATATGAGAAGATCAGGGGAGGATGAAAGATGGAGAGATGGGGCGGCTGACAGAAAACTATGGAAAGAAATAACAGAAAGATTTGCTCGACAATACTCTAAGTCTGTAACTGTACCTAACCATCACCCCTGTACAGCAGGGAACAAGGAGGAAGAGCACACAATCCAGGTAATGTGGGCAACATGTAAACAAAAATGGTCGAGGTCACCCATATATAATTTGGCAAGGTTTTGTTAAAAAATATGTTTATTTCACAAAATATTTGACAATTACGGTCCCGACAACAATAATTTTTCCAGATTAAATGGTGCCATTAAATGTCCACTTTCTGTAGCAACAAATTGATAAGTTTATAACATTAGAATTTGAATTATGGCACCACATTAGAAATGTAGCCGGAAGTGCAACTTTGGTCAGACCCATTTATTAAATGGATCTGCAAAAAAATCTTAGAAGTCCTGTTTCCGGTTGAACAACCACAGGGACACCTTGGCTTGGAGTATCTAACAGTGACTACCGGGGTAAGATCACAGTTTAACTTCCTATTTATTGTTTCACACGAATGTATGGCGCATTAAATTGTGATAATTATTATGTGAAATTAAGCATTTCATATGATGTGACATAAGTGCAGTTGAGCAGGCATATTCACAGGTTTGTTTGTAGAAGCTGTTGGCTGTGAAATAGTTGATTTTTTTTAGGCAGATGGATTTATGGGAATTGTTCTGCTATGGGACATTTGGGCGCATGAATACATGGATATTTTTGTAAACGTTGATGGGCATTGCACTTGGGGGTGTTTTTAAAGAGCTGGAGGTAAGTGATTTTGACAAAACTTGGTCAGCATGTCAATGAGATGATGGCAGTTGCTGTAAACAAATTTCAGAATTGTGTAGAGTCAAGTTTTTTTATAATCAAACAAAACGTTAACATGGCCACCAATTCCAATGGCAATGCAATTTTGCACTGTGGTCTGACCTCTATAGTTACCAGTGCAGTTTTCATGCCACTCCAATTTTCAACCCATTGAAATCTCGCTTGATATTGCGTTAGAGACTTTACAGCGTCTGTCTCACGACAATAACGATACTGAGTCTTGTCTGAGCAAAATATATTTTGATATATAATATAACACGGAACACTTTTATGATATTCATACCTTGATAAAAAACAACTTTGCATGCCTACCAGGCATTATATTACTGTGCGTCGCTGATGCGTGCCTCATTCTTAGCCATGTGACAATAATCGCTCTTTTTGTGGTAGATATATGGCAAGCCAGTCTTGTCATAAAAGTAGAAATAATAAAAATGTGTTAAATATACGAGATAAATTACTACATTAACATTACATGTTCAATGCAAGTATATGTGTATGTATTTTATAAAGAGCCATGACAAACCTGATTATAATACAAAGTTAAAATAATTGGAACAAAGTGGTAAAAGAAAAAAAATTGTCTGTACGGCTTGCCATACATGTAGGTTGAAATTCACCAGTTTCCTTGTCTAGTGCGACATGGTTCGGACGTTCAATATTCGTAAGTTTTTCACTAAAAACAACTGTTTTAATCATTTGTTTGCTGTGCATAGACATAGTCATATATGAAGTCGCTGTAGTGTTAGTGATTTGGTATATCGATCTCTTGCACAAAATGGTTCTTGAGATTTTTTTTTAACGGCATATTCTACTAAGTAGGTTGAAAACTACACCGACCAGTATGCATTACTTGATTACGTGGCTTCAGTGTCAATAATAACAATTTCAAGACTAATAAACTTTAACGCAAACCGCAAGTTACAACATGCAACATTGAATAAAATTTGACATCTCATCTGGTCAGGCAGCTATACGAAATGCACTAGTGTTATACACACCTTCCGGTCGCATCACCTGTCCCACCAACCACCTTATTTGTAAACATTTCCATTTTTAACTAGAATCGTATAAGAATTCACTCTACAAACGCAGACAACATCGTCTGCACTTCCACGTTTGCATTGATGGAATGTTTAATTTAGGCACAAGGGGTGCAGTTTATGTTCTGTGACATTTGTTATAATATTTCCCTCCGTAATTACATATTAGGGATGTCAGCAATACATAGATAATAATATAATTAAATATATGTATGAATGCAGTAAAATTTATTTCGTAAACCCCCCAGTTAATTCACCAAGAAAACCAATCCTCTCCTTAAGCAAAATGGATTCGACCATCGCCATTTCCCATAATGCAATGTCGCACATGTCAGCGACCATGTCGAAGAAGAAGCTGTCAAAGCGAGAGGAGTTTAAACAAGAAGAAGTCCTACAAGCCGTTGTCATAGCTGACAGTTTCAACACAAGATTTGCCCCATTAACTCACCACAGGCCAAGGGTAAATTGTGATAAAATAGCATGTCGTACTCCAATATATCGTCATATTCTAAGCAGTTGCGTCACTCGCCATTGCCATTGGCATTGGCCAATATTCAATATTGCAAAGTATTCAATAACATTTTGAGATCCTGACAACATACGGCCCACTATGTAACTACTTTATAATACAAGTTTTCATGCTGTTTTAAAATGCGATATGAACCATTGAAATATGGCGACGATAACAGACTGTACCAGATGACTTGCACAGCGGGGTTGTTTACATGAATGTGAGCGATATTAGGATATATCCATGGTGGCACATGCGGGTATGGTAAGTGAATTTGAGACTGTACACGGTAACACCCTTTTGGCAATTTATCGCTGCCTGAATTTGTTTAGGGATATGATCATGTTTCAGCACTTATGCTGTGCACAGCCACATATTGAAATTTATTTCTAGAGACAAGCTATCAAAATATGCATCTGTCAGTAATTATTTTTACTCACACATGTAGTTGTTTTGGACATCATATGGTGGGAAGCATCTCGACATATTGTATGTTTATTTTCTGGATTTATAAACAAATGATAAATTTTGGCCAGCAGGTTGAAAGAATAAATATTATAACATAGTTGATTTTTAGAATAATAAAAATAAATTTGCGAACAGCATTGAAACATGTTAGCAATTTCACCAATTGGAAAATAAATAGTGGCCTCTCCCCAAGTGTTCGCTACTACGGAAATTGGCTACCCTTACAATCATGCTGCATCTCTCTGTTAGCGACGTCAATAGTCTAGTGGGGCACAATAGTGGTTAGAATGTTACTCTCAATTAAGAGAACCCAGGTTTGAATCCTCTTGCTGCCATTTTGACACTTTGGCAATTTTGTTCACCCTACGTTGCCACAGTACATTCAGCTGTATAAATGAGTACCTGTCTACAGACAGAGGTGGATATGTGAACGAATAGTCTTCACACAGTCATTGCAGTATGGCTGAATGCTTCCCAGAGAAGTGGAGTATATATACTAGGAGTATAAGCTACACTAGGAGTATAAACGCCTGACAAAATAAACTTTTTCAAATTCAATGAGGCATAAAGAAGTCTTGGTATGGAACACTAGTCACTTGTTTAGTCTGACACACCAGTGACTGTTGATGTTAACATATGACATTGTTTCACTTTATTGGATAAAATTGTATGCAACTATTCGTAATAATCACTTCATGATTTTTACATTTAATTTGTTGTGTTTTAACATACAGTGACGCATTTTGAACATGCTGTAGCCAATTTGGGTATAGGCGTTTTCTTGCAAAGCATGTTTTTGTCATCCGATGACCATAATTATTTCGCTCATAGCAACTTTTTTACCAATTTGTTTGCACACAGTCGATGAAATAAATGTTAGTGATTTAGAATATCGATCCCTTGCATAAGCGTTACTTCAGATTTTTTTTTTAAACAACATATTCTAATAAGTATGACAACTGCAGAGACATTGCACAAGTAACTCCAAACCAAAATAATTAAAGTTTTTTTTTAAAATTATGATGTGACTTACTTTCCATAGGATCACAACGGTTACTGTGCAGAACTCATTAACTCAGACATGTTCAGTGGAACCTCACTATTAAGGTCACCCTCCTTATTTGGGCAGAGTGACCTGAATAGTGAGGTGATCGTATTAGTGGGACTGAAGTCCAATACTTTTCTCTTATGGAAATAATTTGGGATTGTCCCAGGGTCACCATAATGGTGAGGTGGTTGTATTACTGAGGTGACTGTAAAGTGAGTTTTGAATGTGCATACTTTCTGTAGTAGCAACAAGTGACAGAGATCATCTAATGTATCATGAGTGTGTTGCCTTCCAGGCATTGCTGCCTCTGGCCAACTTGCCACTGATTGACTACACCCTCGAGTTCCTGTGGGCGTCTGGTATCCAGTCCATCATTGTGTTCTGCAGCAGTCATGCTGACCAGATCAAGGCACATATTGAGTAAGTTTGTGACAGGAAAGTTGTTTAACAAGATTTAACAAGATGGCCATCCAAGGCAAAATCCCCAGCAAGTGGACAAGGAAGCCATTGACTTATTGAGAGTCCAACAATTTTTCTGCATGCTTAAAGGCACCTTTTCTTGTTGCTATGCAATCTATGATGATCCTTCACTAATGTTAATTTATGTCCTCTAGTTAGCGATACAAAAATATTTCTATCAATATTTTCATACCCATTTAATAAAAGTTGTTGGATCCATACAGAGAAGAAACTTGATATACTTGAATAGTTGGATCATGTTTCTTGGATTGTTTCATTAAACATTTTACTGATTTTGGTCTAAATTAAGAATACAGTAATATTAAATTTTTTTTTCGAGGTTTGGGGTAAGCTATTTATATGTTTCTAACTTCTTATTTGCTCCTTTTCAAAAACAATTCTCATTATTTCATTACATTAATCTCACATACTGTGCACATGGCTTCTTTTATATGTCCAAGACAAAATAAATTGATTGATTATTTATGCACCTCACAAGAAACTAGGTTGAAATCTCAAACAAAGGCCATGTGAAAAGCCCAAAATATCTAGAGATGACAACCAAGTTTCTTGTGAGTAAATAAGATGTCTAATGAAACTTGAAATGTTTGATTCAAGTTGATTGTAGAATTGTATGTATGTAATGTATTATAGGCCAAATAAAACAATCCTTGTTTCTCATCAGAACTTTTTGTAAACATAAATGAGGGATGAGGTTTTATTTTTAGTATTTTGATGGAGGTTTAGCGACTACAGGTATCAAAGGGGCTATTCTAAATCATCAACAAGTGTAACGAGTGTATTTCTTACACCACTCCTCAGAAATGTACAAGGTGCCCTTTGGCATGAGTCATATCTTGCTTATCGCTTGTTTTGTGGCACCTATTTTTAAATACAAATGTTGGCAAGAAACCAAGAAATTTTTTCATGATGTCATGTGTGGAATTATGTTGAGAATCACTAAATATTGACTGTCTCATTGAAAATTGTGAAAGCAATCTGTGGCCATTGGCATAGAGCTTGTGATGTGCTTGCAGGGCCTCCCAGTGGAGCAGCAGTACGAGTCCCATTGAGGTGAAGACGGTTGTCTTTGAGGGATGTATGTCAATGGGAGATGCCATGAGAGAGGTGGATGCCTGCTCTCTCATCACCAATGACTTTGTTCTTGTCAACACTGATGTTGTTGCTAACATCAACCTCGCATCGGTCATAGAGAAGCACAAGTAAGACTACATATTTGTTGCTGTCCTCGTAGTTTAGAAGTCCAGGGTGAGGCTGACATCGACGCTGGTCCTCGATTTGTTTCCTTCCATCACTGATCCCGTTTCACTCCCTATATCTCTCACTCTTCACCCCACTTGTAGTCTCCCTTTTCTTCTACCCTCCACTCTGAGCGTATCCACTCTCTCTTCGTTAACCGCTCCCCTTCCATTCTTTCCAAGTGTCCAGCCCACTTTAACCAGCTCCTTCCTGAAGCCCTCTTTCACACCCACCTCCTCCCCAGCTCCCCCATTCTTCACCTGTCTACTCTTCATTGTAAAATAATCATGAAACTAACATGCATACATTCTAATGAATACTTGTAAACAAAATAACCAGATTGCTAATTTGCCATCTAAAGCCACAAGCAACTGTATAAGGAAATCATTGGCTTGTTAAGAGTCTTGTTTTTTTTTCCTTATAAGTGCGTGTAACCCTACTCTGGAGTACAGTCGCACAGTGGCTTTTTTCATCAATGTAAAGCACGCCCATATCAGATATCTGTCATTTTTATTTTTAAACATTATTCACACTGTCATTAACACAACCATTAGCTAATTTGTTCCATTCGTTATATAAACCTTTTTATGCTTGCTAAAAAAGTTGTTATGGGCTTCATTAATGGATGATCTCAAAACATTGATTTATGACACAAAATTGGTTTTGATAGGGGGGTTGGGGGAGGGGGAGTTAGCAGTTTGTTTGTTTAGCATCACACATAGATGTATTAAAAAAACATTGTTTATTTTCCTATCAATGTTCAGAAATGTCCTGACTTTGTATGCAGGCAGGCAATGTTGCATTATGACAGCTGAATGTTGTCGTATTCAGGGTGCCAAACATGTTTCCCATATTTCCTATATTTTAATTGTAATTCCTATTATTTAAAAAAATTCTATATTTTCCAAATAATTGTGGAAATTTGGATGTTTCTTGCGATTCATCACTTCAAACTTATTTTATGTCGATGACCACCTATGGATGGGATATGACTGCAGTGTGGTGTGAGTCACACCTTACTGTAATGACCACCTATGGATGGGATCTGATTGTGGTGTGGTGTTATTTGCACCTTACTGTAATGACCACCTATGGATGGGATCTGATTGTGGTGTGGTGTGGTGTGAGTCGCACCTTACTGTAATGACCACCTGTGGATGGGATCTGATTGTGGTGTGGTGTGAGTCACACCTTACTGTAATGACCACCTATGGATGAGATCTGATTGTGGTGTGGTGTGAGTCGCACCTTACTGTAATGACCACCTGTGGATGGGATCTGATTGTGGTGTGGTGTGAGTCGCACCATACTGTAATGACCACCTGTGGATGGGATCTGATTGTGGTGTAGTGTGAGTCGCACCATACTGTAATCAGATTGACAAAATTGGCAAATTTTGTCATGTAGAAAGTTGGTAGTTGCTAGTTTGCGTTAACATGAGTCATTAGATGGCACCACCTGAAATAATGATTTATGCAGCAACGTTGGCTAATGGATACTCCTGTGTTTTTATATATATTCCTATATTTTACTTCTAAAGTATTATATTTCCTATAATTTTTAAATTAAAGGTGGATAAACTGTGCTATGTGAGGCCTACAGCTTGAAAGACAAATACATTGTCACATGTATCCACAGATCAATGTAATTAATGTAGCGGGTGGGTGGGCAGTGGGCAGGGAGGGGGTCGGTGACCTGGTGGTCTGGGATGAAATGACATAGGTTCATGTAGTATCGTACATCAGTATTTTTAGATAACCCGTCATGTTTGCGTGTTGACTGTGATTGAGTTTATGGCCAAAGCAGTCTTGATCCAATGTGTATGCCAGGGGAAGTAAAAGACCCCACACAGCGGGTAAACTATAACCTGTTGTAAACAGTGGACTCACAAACTCTACCACACACTGCACGAAGTGTGTGTAGGGTGGGTGCTAAATTAGCTGCTGCCAAGACTAGCTGTGACAGTGGAGTGCTTTGTCTAGGCAGATACCGGTGCTATGCATGATGTCATCATTATTATTATTATTCACAGGATGCGAAGACTCAAGGACAAGAACACGATCATGACGATGGTGTTCAAGCACGTCCTTCCATGCCAACAAACACGGTGTCACGAGGATGATGTGGCAGTGTGCATGCGCAAGACAGACTCCCGCATTCTAACCTATCAAAAACTCAACAACGCACATCGCATTGAACTCCCCCTGGTACGAGACATTGACAGTAGTTATAGCACTTATACTGTTCCTTTTACAGTCGTGCCTCATTATGACGCGCCCCGTTATTATGTGGATTCGGATATAACGCAGTCAGTCGTGGACAGCAATTTTCTGCCGCCAGGGGAAAATGCCAAATGGGCCTGCTTAAACCTACTTAGAACTGCTATGACAATTCTCAAGAAATATTAGGCGAACAATGTCAATGAACGAGTATCAACGTGTTGTTTGCTTTGAGCTGCCACCGACGTCAATCTCTGTCTCTGGCTTCGCTTCGACGGTTTGTAAATTGCAATTGAGATTCACAAATACGCCTCGCGTAAGAATCAGATAAACAGTTTTAAATGCATTTAGTATGCAATACCAACATAACACTTGGGTGAAATGACATGTTTCCATTACATCGTAAATTTAATCGTTTTCGCGACGCGAAACCAACATGCCAAATTCCTAAGCCTAACCCAAGGCTCTACCGGTACGCGAAAATGCGAATTCATAATCCGCATATGAAACGATGAATCGATGTTAAGTGGTGCATAATAATTTTATGCTTCATTCGAGATCGGTTGAAAGATGAAGTGAAACAATTATTAATTCTACCTATTGTCATTTTCTGTGTTTTATCAGCTTACATACTATGTTTGTCAAATCATGTACGTTTTCAGCTTCTCAGATCCAGGTTATGATTTTCGATTCGTAGGCATATTGGTAGTAGATCTATTCCATAATGGTGTACATACATGTGTTTTATTCAGTTAAAGAATCAACAGGGTGTGACATTTAAAAATAATACACGTTGATGCTAGTATACTTGTTTAATAAGTTCCATAAACTGCATATTGGCGTATAAGACAGTGCTGCAAGCACACAGGGCTTCGACAGCGTTCTTGGACTTGGTGGCGCGGGCGGCGATCGATGTTGTTTAGTAGCTCCCTGGTGGCAGATTTGAGAACACCTAACGCGCCTCGCTTACAGCCCGGTCTGAAATCGTGGACCCCGACCACCGCGTTATAACGAGGCTTGACTGTATTAAGGAAATTCCATTATTTTTTTCCCATCCCTTAAAATTCTTTTGAATTATGTTATTTTTGCCAAATATTCCTTTGTATTTTATGGCAAGAAAAAATACCATGAATTAGTTGCACATAATTTCATTATTTCCACCCAGCGAATTGCAAAAAACATTTTGAAATTGTCACCAAGGAATGACTAAATCATGAATTTTGCACATTGTCTCATAATTGAATATGATTAAAGTAAACTTCTGATTTTGTGTGAACATATTTAATGTATAATGCTCTGAATCCTCCGATGTTGCATATATATAGCTGCGTCCACAATTTATTTAGCCCATTGCAAATCAGGTACATTGATGTTAAAATCTGTTGTGTGAACAGTTCTAACTAATACGTGCAGTAAGTTTAATAAGAGAGTGTAAACCTTTGTTAAAATCATCGAAAGAGTTTACTTTGATCATAGGATCAGTTAACTCACTGTGATGATGGCTTTGTGCGTCCTTGTTCATGATATCGTGCTTAATGCTTACTTACGCCTCTGAGTTCGGGTTCCTGAGGGTTTAGGTGCTATAGAAGTTTATTGTTATCATTCCAGGAAATGCTGCAGGAGCACAGAGACGTCCAGCTGAGATACGACCTCCTCGACTGTCAGATCTACGTCTGTTCTCCCCACGTTCCCACGGTATTCACTGACAATTTTGACTATCAGACGCGTGATGACTTCACCCGTGGTATTCTCGTTGATGAAGAGGTACATGTGATTTACTTCAACAACCATGCAGCAGGCATAACAGACAAACTGTTTGGTGTTTCCATTTATATATTTAAAAATTGTAATACAATTGTGCCATTGTGCTTTGAATCCAGCACAGAACCAATGTTTGGTAACCAGAAACGGTGTCAGTTGCTCCGCATTACCCAGCTAACTAGGGTAACTGGCCCTGCCAAAACATCCACAGAGTTTGTTGAGACATCTGCCAGGCACCGCAGGATTCCACCAGTGAAACATTAATCTGATGCTATCTTCATCCCAGTCCCCAGTCCTGCTGTCTTCATCCCAATCCCTAGTCCTGCTGTCTTCATCCCAATCCCCAGTCCTGCTGTCTTCATCTCAGTCCCCAGTCCTGCTGTCTTCATCCCAATCCCCCATCCTGCTGTCTTCACCCCAATCCCCCATCCTGCTCTCTTCATCCCAATCCTCCATCCTGCTGTCTTCATCCCCGTCCTGCTGCCTTCATCCCAATCCCCTGTCCTGCTGCCTTAATCCCAAACCCCTCCTGCGGTATCATCATCCCAGTCCCCCGTCCTGCTGCCTTCACCCCAATCCTCCATCCTGCTGCCTTCATCCTCATCCTGCTGCCTTCATCCCAATTCCCCATCCTGCTACCTTCATCCCCATCCTGCTGCCTTCATCCCAATCCCCCATCCTGCTGCCTTCATCCCAATCCCCCATCCTGCTCTCTTCATCCCAATCCTCCATCCTGCTCTCTTCATCCCCGTCCTGCTGCCTTCATCCCAATCACCTGTCTTGCTGCCTTCACCCCAATCCCCCATCCTGCTGTCTTCATCCCAATCCCCCATCCTGCTACCTTCATTGCCATCCTGCTACCTTCATTGCCATCCTGCTTCCTTCATCACAATCCCCCATCCTGCTACCTTCATCCCCATCCTGCTGCCTTCATCCCAATCACCTGTCTTGCTGTCTTCATCCCAATCCCCCGTCTTGCTGTCTTCATCCCAATCCCCCATCCTGCTACCTTCATCCCCATCCTGCTGCCTTCATCCCAATCCCCTGTCCTGCTGCCTTCATCCCAATCCCCCATCTTGCTGTCTTCATCCCAATCCCCCATCCTGCTACCTTCATCCCCATCCTGCTGCCTTCATCCCAATCCCCTGTCCTGCTGCCTTCATCCCAATCCCCTGTCTTGCTGTCTTCATCCCAATCCCCCATCTTGCTGTCTTCATCCCAATCCCCCATCCTGCTACCTTCATCCCCCATCCTGCTGCATTCATCTCAATCCACTGTCCTGCTGCCTTCATCCCAATTCCCCATCCTGCTACCTTCATCCCCATCCTGCTGCCTTCATCCCAATCCCTGTCCTGCTATCTTCATCCCAATCCCCCATCCTGCTACCTTCATCCCCATCCTTCTGCCTTCATCCCAATCCCCCGTCCTGCTGTCTTCATCCTAATCCCCCGTCCTGCTGTCTTCATCCCCATCCTGCTGCCTTCATACCAATCCCCCGTCCTGCTGTCTTCATCCCCATCCTGCTGCCTTCATACCAATCCCCCATGCTGCTGTAGATTATTGTCATACCATTATTATTGTTTTATACCAGACTAGCTAAATAGCATAACTGTTGTGATACACCACAATTTATTAGAGTGGACAATTTTAATGTTGATCAGTTATCTCCATTGAATGATTGGGATGTTGTTGCTTGCCCTCAGATCTCAGGTAACGCCATCTATGTGGAAGTCATTGAGGACGAATATGCAGCCAGAGTGACTAATCTACACATGTACGACGCTATCAGGTAGGCCTAGTTTGACATTGTGTAGATGTGTTTGTTCAACTCTGATAATGCAATGCCATTGTCTATGATGGCCTGTACACTGGTAAAGACATCTTGGTAATTGCTATGGCTGGCTGGAACTTAAGATGATTTTAATGTGGTGATGAGTTCATTCCAGATTTTTGGTGCAGCTACAGAGAAAATGCTCTTATCTAGGTTGAGCTTAGTTCTGGGAGCAACAAGTTGTTGTAGTGAGATAGATGCTCTGAGCTGCCTGGGGATATTTGAGAGATGCAGGACACTAGCCAAATAGGACAGCTGATGTGTTGAAAGAGCACACTAGTTTGAATTTTATATGGTAGGTAACTGGACGCCAGTATAACTGTTTCAGTACGGGTAGTGATGGTGAGACACAAGGTGCCCAGATTCCCTAACATAAATAAATATATGTATGAATGTTTCTATGGCAGTAAAGACGTGATGGATCGATGGGTCTACCCTGTCGTGCCTGACACAAACATCTCCAACAGCGCAGACACAAAGTACACGCTTGGTCGACACAACATCTACCTGCACAGGGACATCACACTCGCAAGGTGAGCTGTGTCTAGGATGCCTTTCTGCATACACGAATGCTCCAGTAGGAGAGTTAAAACTAACCCCATTAACCTCATTACATATGTATTCTGTGAGTACCATCTGCACATTGTCATAAAGAATTAGAGTAAATGTACTCTAAATCGTTGATTGCGAGTACAATTATCAATTATTGATTGCGAGTACAGTTATTAATCATTGATTGCGAGTACAGTTATCAGTCGTTGATTGAGAGTACAGTTATCAATCATTGATTGATTGCAAGTACAGTTATCAGTCGTTGATTGCGAGTACAGTTATCAGTCATTGATTGTGACTACAGTTATCAGTCGTTGATTGCGACTACAGTTATCAGTCGTTGATTGCAAGTATAGTTATCAGTCGTTGATTGCAAGTACAGTTATCAATCATTGATTGCAAGTGCAGTTATCAATCATTGATTGCGAGTACAGTTATCAATCATTTATTGAGAGTACAGTTATCGGAGGTTTGTGATCACACTACAACAACTTTGGTTATATGACAACCTTTTTCCAGCAGTTGTGTTATGACATAAAAGTAATAATTATGTATCTCTACAAGATCATTGTCAGGTAATTTTAGTGATATACAGTCACCTGGGACAGTGCCAAATTATTTCTGTAACAGTAAAGTATAGATCATTTAGTCCCGCAAAAATGGTCACCTCACTATTCAGGTCACTTTGGCCCAGTCCAGACATGCCAAGTCTACTGGTTTTCCCGGTAGACTATTGGTTTTTCACCTCTTCTACCGGTCTACCGGTCAGTAGAACATTTCTACCGGTTTTTGCGATTTAAAAAAAAAAATTTTCTTTAATTTTATCAGTAAAATCGGCACCGTTGAGCGAAAAATCTCGACTTTCCGGTAGATCCCATTTGAATATGAATCTCAGCTTCGATTCCGGCGACCAATGATATCGCAGCTACACGCCCTCATAATCTCTGCTATATAATTATAGCAAGTATAACTCCCCATCAGAACAGTTAAAATTTTTCGTTCGCTTGAGTTATTTCTATCTACAATTTTTAATCATTGATCGCTAGTTTCTCCACGGCACGATGAAGCGTGCCTCGGCGGCTAAGCCACGGGCACTGCCTAAGAAGGCGAAGTATGCCAACGCATACAAGGTTGCCTTCGAGGCCGATTTTCCGTGGGTCGGGAAAAGTTCGCGATCGACGAACCATGCATTTTGTCGTTCGTGCAATCGGCACTTTTTCATTGCGTCTGTCCATTTAGGCAATTTATTATGATTACTGAATGTACATTATTACTTAGTAGTCGTTATAAAAAAATTGGTTGACTGTTAGTGTTATACACCGCTTATGGAGTAATGCACTAATGGCGGATTGGCAGCTACGCCTATGGCTACGAATTTCTTTTGCCCTGAACTTGGCCACTGGAATTTCACCTGCACCCTTGGTACCGGTACTTGGTACTCTGTCAGCACTGCTGAAGTGCAAACTGAACGAGGACACTATGAAATGTGGAACATTTTATTGATTGTTTTCACTGCTGTGTTTTTGTCCACTATTTTTATGGCCCTTGCATCGTTCTTTGTATTTTTTATATGATTTCTAATTTTTGGGCAATGCATTTTATGATTTTGTATATATTATTTATATTGTATATAATTGTCATTTCTTGTGTATTAGAAGTATATGCTGTGTATGTTTGTGTAATTGAAAAGTGGAGCATCTAGCTATTTTCACTGCTATGTTTTTTATCCATTACCTTAATTTTTTATGAACCTTTCATTATGCTCAGTATTTTTTACCTGCATTTTAGCCTGTTGTATAATATGTTATTTATGTACCTATATGTACCTTATTTAAATTGTATATAATTACCATTTCTTGTGTGTATTAAAATAATGTGTTTAACCATTGTGGTTAATAGTGTGTTTGTTGTGATGTATCTCGAGTATAGCTGTTGGTCGTCGACACGATGTTGCGACCCCAACTTTTGTCGTATGCGCTAATCTACCCCTTTCGGGCCTTCCGAACTTGGCATGTCTGGCCCAGTCCCAAGGATGACCGTAATAGTGAGGGTCCACCTATAAGAATGCATATGGACTTGAAACTTGTGTTTATTGCATTTTGATTCTTTGAGTGTTGATTACCAGACTGTTGACGAGTCGTTTATTTCCCACAGGGACAGTGTGCTGAAGGAGAATGTTATCATAGGAAAGGGGACATCTGTCGGCAGTAACACTCATATCACCCAGTCTGTCATTGGCAACAACTGTATCATTGGTGAGTCTACAGTTGTTGCATTTTAGAACTCCTTCCGCAGTTCATGTAGCCCATCATATAGCCCATCGTGTAGCCCATCATGTAGCCCATCGTGTAGCCCATCATGTAGTCCAACATTTAGCTCATCATATAGCCCAAATTGTAGCCCATCGTGTATCCCATCATGTAGCCCATCATATAGCCCAAATTGTAGCCCATCGTGTAGCCCATCATATAGCCCATCATATAGCCCATCGTGTAGCCCATCATGTAGCCCATCATATAGCCCATCGTGTAGCCCATCATGTAGTCCAACATTTAGCTCATCATATAGCCCAAATTGTAGCCCATCGTGTATCCCATCATGTAGCCCATCGTGTAGCCCACCGTCTAGCCCAGCATGTAGTCCATCATGTAGCCCAGCATGTAGCCCAACATGTAGCCCATCATGTAGCCCACCACGAATCAGGTTTTGTTGATGTTCAAATCTGTAGTGCCTGAACATCTAAAGTTCTGTGACATGTGCCGTAGGTTTAACATAAGAGTGCACACCTTAGTTAAAGCTGCTTCCTCAAATGGTTCAGCCCATTGCGAATGCAGTTCATTTATATCCAGATGTGTAATGTGTGACTAGTTTAACTAATGTGCGCAGTTTATTTAATAAAAAAATGCCTATTTTTTTTCAAATCATCAAAAGAATTTACTTAGATCTGGTAAGGATCAAAATAGTGGATATCCAAAATGGTAAACACTGTGTGGGTCAGTGCCAATCATAGACGTGACCTCCATCCTCTTGCCGATCACATGACAAAGTTGCAATATTTCACCTAGGAAGAAAATCGTGATTTTTCAGCATTTCGATTTTCACTTCAGTTAATGCTTGTTAAAGTTCTAATTTAATAGTTTGTCTGATGATTTCACAAAAACTACATAAAAAAGTTGCACAAACGAGTTAGCATGTTGTAGTGGTATGTTTGTTTTTTTGCAAAATTAATTTGAAATGAAACTAGCAAAAAAATGTAATTGATTAAGCACCTTTAAAATCATTAAACGTTTTGACTTTTGTTATATCTGGTAACTTGCAAAAGTGTGAATATTCTAATGTCATGGTATATAGATCTGTACTACTTTTGCCTTTTTTCACCAAATCCATAAAAAAAATATTTAATGGTTTGTCTGATGGTTTTATAAAAATGCAATAACAAATTTGATGTGTGAATTAGTGTTTGGGACATGTTTAAATTGTACCCGTCTATGATATTTTATAAGGGGGCAGCCGTGGCCTAGTGGTTAAGGTGTTGGACTCTAAATTCGAGGGTTGTGAGTTCAAGACCCACACTGGGCACGGTTCGTTTTCGAAGCTTAGGCAATTTCGTTTACCCTACTTTGCCTCAGTCTACTCAGCTGCAAATGAGTACAAACACTGTTTGGAAGGTACCTGCGATGGACTAGTGTCCCGTCCAGGAGAGTCAGTATAACTGCACTCTAAGTTGCTTCGCACTACAGAAACCAGGTTTAAGCACTGGCCATATAAGCCTTCATGGCTTCCTAAGGCGTAATGCCTGGGGGATGACTTTTATGATATTTTAGACTTGAAGTTGACTTTAGTGTGTTTCCAGTGATATTAATGTGTTTCCAGTGATATTAATGTGTTTACAGTGATATTAATGTATTTCCAGTGATATTAATGTGTTTCCAGTGACATTAATGTGTTTCCAGTGATATTAATGTGTTTCCAGTGACATTAATGTGTTTCCAGTGATATTAATGTGTTTCCAGTGATATTAATGTGTTTCCAGTGATATTAATGTGTTTACAGTGATATTAATGTATTTCCAGTGATATTAATGTGTTTCCAGTGACATTAATGTGTTTCCAGTGATATTAATGTGTTTACAGTGATATTTATGATCACAATCACAACTCTAATATGCCACAGTAGCATTTAGTCACTCTGTTAACAGCATTTTGTTTGGCTCCATTGTAGGCAATGACGTGAGGCTGGATGGCATCTATGTGTGGGACAACGTCACTATTGGTGATCGGTGTGAAGTAAGGATGTCAATTCTGGATGACGGGGTACATTTAGAGAATGGTGTCAAGGTTACAGAAGGCTGTGTACTGGGCAGGCAGGTAAGGTGGTAAACTTACTCACTTACTTGGGCCCATTTACTCGCTGGGAGTAAAGGCCATCAACAAGAGTTATCCACTTGATTATGTTTTGTACCATCTTCATTCCAGGTGTAACCCATCCTCTTAATTTTGCTTCAATATCTCGCTGGCACATGTTTCTAGGCCATCCTTTTTTCACTTTCTTTGGGGGTTCAGTGTGAGTGACTGTCTACAATGTCTGGCAAAACAATTTTTCATCTTGAATTCCTTCTCCACTGGAAGCTATTTGATCCTGTCCCGAAGAGCGTTGTTGTCCTTTTCCACTGGAAGCTGTTTGGTCCTGTCCCAGAGAGTGTTGTTTTCCTTCTCCACTGGAAGCTGTTTGGTCCTGTCCCGAAGAGCGTTGTTGTCCTTTTCCACTGGAAGCTGTTTGGTCCTGTCCCAGAGAGTGTTGTTGTCCTTCTCCACTGGAAGCTGTTTGGTCCTGTCCCGGAGAGTGTTGTTGTCCTTTTCCACTGGAAGCTGTTTGGTCCTGTCTCAGAGAGTGCTGTTGCTAACTTTTTCAGACCATTTTGAATTAATTATTCTGCACAGGCATCTATTGGTAACAGTCTACATCTTTTTTAGTGTTTGCTTTGTCATTTTCATAGCATAAGTCATGCAAAAATAAAATGTTAAATTTCTTGTTCTGTTGAATAATCTGCCATGTGGCAGTTCCTTGGTAACATTTTCTTCATTCTGCCCAGTGTTCTGTCTTTCTCCTATGGTTTTGTCCTTCTTTCAGTCATGCCCATAAGCTCATTCTCTTCCTCCCTGTCGTCTGTTTCCTTCTGTTGCCATTCTCCAAAGTCTGTGACTTCTCATGTTGTGTCCTAATCAGTTTTTCTGTTTCTTAAAGGGAAATAAAAGTCATGGTTTTGGGCCTATGCACCTATAAGAGTTGCTAAAACATAATCATTTGCAACTATGTTGTATAAAGTATTTTATTTGCTTTATGGACAAAGGACTATCTTTATCAAATTGCGCTGCACACACCCCAGACATCAAGTTAATAGCCATGATCGGCTTCTGTGGTGCTCCCACATACAACAACTGCAGTTGGATCTTCAGATTCAGATACAGTTAGACAATTGTTACCATTTGTTTGCTGAATTTTGACTGGATCAGCTCATCATTAAAACTAAATAAAACATTTGCACAAACAAACTAGCCTGTTGTAGTAGATACTAGAACTAGCCTTTCTTAATGGATACTAGAACTAGCTTGTCATAGTGGATACTAGAACTAGCCTTTCATAGTGGATACTGGAACTAGCCTGTCGTAGTGGATACTGAAACTAGTCAGTCGTAGTGGACATTAGAGCTAGCCTGTCATAGTGGATACTAGAACAAGCCTGTCATAGTGGACACTGGAACTAGCCTGTCATAGTGGACACTGGAACTAGCCTGTCATAGTGGATACTAGAGCTAGCCTGTCATAGTGGACACTGGAACTTGCCTGTCATAGTGGATACTAGAACTAGCCTGTCATAATGGATACTAGAACTAGCCTGTCATAGTTGATACTGGAACTAACCTGTCGTAGTGGATATTAGAACTAGCCTGTCGTAGTGGATACTAGAACTGGCCTGTCATAGTGGATACTACAACTAGCCTGTCATGGTGGATACTAGAACTAGCCTGTCATAGTGGATAATATATATATTTCATTTTTTTTAATGATTCTAAAATGAGACGAATGAAACAATTGATTTGACGAAGAACCTTTAATGTTTGTGTTATGAAATATTGTGTTGTTGCTGTTATTATTGTTGTTGGTACGTTGTTGTTGTGTGTTGTGTAGGTGAGAGTCGGGCCTGACGTGACCCTACCCAAGGCAACCAAACTCATGTCAACGCCGGCAGTAAAAGCAGATGACAGTTTTGCTGAAGAAGAATCAGACGACCAGCCCATTTGTGAAGGTGTCACATCACTCTATTTGCCTGTCTTTCAGAAGAGACACTAAAAGCCGTTGGTCCCTTCTATCTGGTGTCTACGCCAGGGGAAGTGAAAGATCCCACACAGGGGGTAAACTAGAACCTGTCGTGGACTCACAAACAGACACGTTGCACCAATTGTATGGAGGCGGGGTACTGATTTAGCTGCTGCCAAAAACTAGCTCTGATAATGGGGCAAAGCGTATAAGTACCTTGTGTAGGCGGATATAGATGCTATATAAAACATTCTTACTATTACTAGCAAAAATACCTGTCCTGCAGACAGGATAGCTTGCTGTCTTTTATTCTCCCCAACAGGGGCGCCACTCAGCATATCACCACTGCCACATCTTGATAAAAAATAAAAATTGGCGAAGTGGTATAAACGATTGGTTGGCTGGGTGATGCCATTGTTGTTTACGACTTGTTACATCATCGCAACTGTACAGTGGATGGTTTACGTAAGTTAGAACAATCGCAGAAAACATGCATAGCGTTGCGAATAAATGTAAGTAAGTTGAAACTACTTTAGAAAATAGCAGTGAAAATAATCTACACTTCAGGGTAACTCTATGATTCAGGGTAATTCTAAGATTTAGGGTAACAGTCAGGTGAATTTAAAAAAACTTATGAGTGTTATGACTCCTTTGTGTGGTCGTAGATGAACCCTAGAAAGTTTGGCGCCCGAGATGCAAAGTGTCTAGGAGTAGAATAATATACATAGGCCTATGCTAGCTGGATTATAGGAAGATTATTATTTCTCAGTTGCAGTGGCCGACCGCTCTCTGGTTGGTACAAACGGCCACGCCTACCTTTATCAGCCACCCAATGGTGGTGATGATGATGATTTTGAGGACATCGTTGATGACGTTTGGGGCCAGACTGTCGAATCAGACAAGGAAGTGAGCAGCAGTGAGAGTGAGGAAGAAGACGAGGTGCAGCCATCAACCACCCCACCTCTGGATGACACAAAAAGTAGTCATTTACTGTTGCGTGTACTGAGTTAGTTCTGCCCACCAGACAGTCTTGGGCATTTTATTATATAAAATTGCCGAAAATTAAATAAATAAATTAGACATTTACAATGCGAGGTGTTCCCAGGTTTATTTCCATCTTTTTCTATTTATGATGCTTCTGTTGCTTCAAAGTTCTTCATGTAGTTAAATGCCAAATCTCATCAGTAAATGTCACCGTTCTGTTTCAGTGTTTTATGACGAGGTGATGGTGACATTACAGAGGGCGCTGTCAGAAAACATCGGCCTGGACAATCTGATAGTAGAGATCAACTCACTCAAGTAAGCCTGAGTAGGAGTTAATAAGATGTGTTTTATGGGTGTCTACAATTCATTGAGCGCATCATAAATCCAGTTCATTGATGTTCCAATCTGTAGTGTGTGAATACTTTAATATACGCAATCAATTTAATAAAAGAGTGCGTAGTTTTGTTAAAATTACTGAAAGAATTGACTTCGATCGTTAGATTGGATAACTCGCGAGTGAGAGCAGTGTGAACATGAGATCACAAAAAGTGTGCTGCCACCTTTTTCTGCAGGGTTTCTAGTTAAATAATTTAATGTTTTGTTCGATGATTGCATTGAAACTAAATAAAAAATTTGCACAACCAAGCTGGCATGTCACGGTTGACAAGTGCCAAGCTGGCATGTCACGGTTGATACGTGCCAAGCTGGCATGTCACGATTGACAAGTGCCAAGCTGGCATGTCACGGTTGACAAGTGCGAAGCTGGTATGTCACGGTTGATACATGCCAAGCTGGCATGTCACGATTGACAAATGCCAAGCTGTCATGTCACAGTTGATACATGCCAAGCTGGCATGTCACGGTTGTCACATGCCAAGCTGGCATGTCACGGTTGACAAGTGCCAAGCTGGTATGTCACGGTTGATACATGTCAAGCTGGCATGTTACGGTTGATACATGCCAAGCTGGCGTGTCATGGTTGATACATGCCAAGCTGGCATAGCACGGTTAACACATGCCAAGCTGGCATGAAACGAGTCAGAAATGAGCTGAGCAATTAATTTAATTGAGGAAGGAGTTTTTATACTCAAACCTCCCTTATTTCTTCAAGGCATCAATCAGTTTTTTTATGAAGTAATAATTAATGAGGGGTGTGTTTTAGAGGATGAGACCTCCCCACCTGGTTTGGGGGCTAGCATCAAATTATATTCCTCTGTGTTTTAAGGTCAACATCCCACGTATGAGTGGGGAGTGCGGCAGGGGTCCCACCCACCTATCTCCATTTTTTGAGAGCCAAACTCCCACTTACTGCCACACCTTCCTCAGTAATCAGCAGCCTAAGCTCTCTTGCAGTAAAGTCATTATAATTAACTTATTTTTCTGGAGATGGTAAATTTATTTAGCGTGTGTGTGCGTGTGTGTGTGTGTGCGTGCGTGCGTGCGTGCATGCGTGTGTGTGCAATGAAAATTTAACTGTGTATTCCTGTCTCCATTACAGACATGCCTACAACATTCAGATCCAAGAAGTGAACACCTTTGTCACCAGGGCCATCTTCTCTCTGCCTCTTCATGCAGGGAAATCTGAGAAACTCCATTATATGGAGAGTATCAAGAAGGTATGTCATGTTAATATCAAAAGGTTACCTTTGAGAACTGGTTGAGGCGCAAATAAACAGTCAAGGCCATAGGTCGCATCAAATTGTTTCTGTCGTTCCACCAGACATTTATAATGATTACATATTGATTTTAGCCAATTGAGAGCAGCAACAGACAAAAGTCATTTCTAAAAAATTATATTTTAAATATTCGTCTGCCATTTTGTATGCGATGACTGCGTTAAAATAGAAACAAAAGTTCTGTTGTCATTGCATGTGTGTATATTTATGAAATCATAACTACACCCCTGTCTTGGAGCAGAGTGTATTGCCTGTAATCTGACGTAGAATTAGATTACCTTACCAATGACTTGTGTAAATAAGTCTTATAAAAAGACATGAATGTTTTGTGATTAGATATAGCTAAGAAAGTATTACTGAATTACCGAGATATTAAACATGCAAAGTCTGATCATTGTTTGTCATAAAATCAACTATATCTGCAGAAAAATTCCTAAAATTGTTCAATGCACCAACAGAAAGCTAAAACTGGGACAGTCACCAGCAACTACATAACTAAGCAAGTTTTATTTCAAGACAAGAAACTACAGAATTCTAATTCCTCTCAAGCTATGGGCAACACACACACATGTGGGCAATGGACATTAGATACTGCTGAATTTAGAATACTAAGAATGTGTGACTTTACAACTGATGGCTAGTGTGGTGACAGTTCTGAGTCTGGACAGGGGTAGAACTAAGACATATGGTACTTAGTGGGTCCCACATTGGGTAGAACTGAGACATATGGTACTTAGTGGGTCCCACAGGGGGTAGAACTGAAACATACGGTACTTAGTGGGTCCCACAGGGGGTAGAACTGAGACTTACGGTACTTAGTGGGTCCTACAGGGGTAAAACTGAGACGTACGGTACTTAGTGGGTCCTACAGGGGTAGAACTGAGATGTACGGTACTTAGTGGGTCCCACAGGGGGTAGAACTGAGACGTATGGCACTTAGTGGGTATCACAGGGGGTAGAACTGAGACGTATGGTACTTAGTGGGTCCCACGGGGGTAGAACTGAAACATACGGTACTTAGTGGGTCCCACATGGGGTAGAACTGAGACGTACGGTACTTAGTGGGTCCTACAGGGGTAGAACTGAGACATATGGTACTTAGTGGGTCCCACAGGGGGTAGAACTGAGACGTATGGTACTTAGTGGGTCCCACGGGGGTAGAACGGAAACATACGGTACTTAGTGGGTCCCACATGGGGTAGAACTGAAACATACGGTACTTAGTGGGTCCCACATGGGGTAGAACTGAGACGTACGGTACTTAGTGGGTCCCACAGGGGGTAGAACTGAGACGTACGGTACTTAGTGGGTCCCACAGGGGGTAGAACTGAGACATATGGTACTTAGTGGGTCCCACAGGGGATAGAACTGAGACGTATGGTACTTAGTGGGTCCCACGGGGGTAGAACTGAAACATGCGGTACTTAGTGGGTCCCACATGGGGTAGAACTGAGACGTACGGTACTTAGTGGTTCCTACAGGGGTAGAACTGAGACATATGGTACTTAGTGGGTCCCACAGGGGGTAGAACTGAGACATATGGTACTTAGTGGGTCCCACATGGGGTAGAACTGAGACGTATGGTACTTAGTGGGTCCCACGGGGGTAGAACTGAGACATACGGTACTTAGTGGGTCCCACAGGGGGTAGAACTGAAACATACGGTACTTAGTGGGTCCCACATGGGGTAGAACTGAGACGTATGGTACTTAGTGGGTCCCACGGGGGTAGAACTGAGACGTATGATACTTAGTGGGTCCCACAGGGGATAGAACTGAGGTGTATGGTACTTAGTGGGTCCCACAGGGGATAGAACTGAGGTGTATGGTACTTAGTGGGTCCCACGGGGGTAGAACTGAGACGTATGGTACCTAGTGCGTCCCACAGGGGGTAGAAATGAGACGTATGATACTTAGTGGGTCCCACAGGGGGTAGAACTGAGGTGTATGGTACTTAGTAGGTACCACAGTTGTGGTCAGCACTAGTAATTATGTTGATTAACATTGCTTTTAAGACTATAATGTCATATATGTTTTATGTGGACAATAGTTGACACTGACAATGCTGTGTTGTGTTTGAAGTATCTCTCGAAGCTGCTCCCAGTTCTCAAGAACTACATCCGAAGTAGTGCCTCACAGAAAGACTGTCTCTACTCGCTCGAGGTAAATCGTCAAGTTTTTATGCACCATCACTTGTAGTCAGACAGTGGTGGAGCCATCGTTATAGCAGTGGGCTTCATGCTGGAAACATCACAACATCAGGGATACAGTGGCTCAGTGGTTAGTACACTGGACTTGTAATCGAGAATACCAAGGTTTGAATCCTCTTTGCGAAGCTTGGCCTACTTCTTTGCCTCGGCTGTATAAATGAGTACCTGGCTATAGACAGTTGACTCAGTTGTGTAAATGAATACCTGGCTGTAGACAGTTGACTCAGCTGTGTAAATGAGTACCTGGCTATAGACAGTTGACTCAGCTGTGTAAATGAGTACCTGGCTATAAACAGTTCACTCATCTGTGTAAATAAGTACCTGTCTCTAGACAGTTGACTCATCTGTGTAAATGAGTACCTGGCTAAAGACAGTTCACTCAGCTGTGTAAATGAGTACCTGGGTATAGACAGTTCACTCAGCTGTGTAAATGAGTACCTGTCTGTAGACAGTTCACTGAACTGTGTAAATGAGTACCTGGCTAGAGACAGTTCACTCAGCTGTGTAAATGAGTACCTGGCTATAGACAGTTCACTCAGCTATGTAAATGAGTACCTGTCTGTAGACAGTTCACTCAGCTGTGTAAATGAGTACCTGGCTATAGACAGTTCACACAGCTTTGTAAATGAATACCTGGCTGTAGACAGTTCACTCAGCTGTGTAAATGAGTACCTGGCTGTAGACGCTGGTGGATATAAATGAATGAGTAGACTTCACACATAATTGCTTATGTTCTGTTTCCAGAGAAGTCTAGTTGGCGTTTGAATGAACAGGTCTGCCAGGGGGTGAAGTGTGTTTTGGGCAGTCCTAAGGATGGGATACCATGTTATATAACTTACCTCAGACCTGCCAACCCTGAGTGGCTCACACCTGTAAGGATTGTAACAAAAATCCATAAGATTTGCACAAAATCCTTACGAATTTATCCTGTCAATATGACGCAATACATCGACAAGATATATACATGTCAATGGTTAACTGTCGACTTTAGAGAAAACAACACAAATTTCAACTCATCTCATTTATTAAAAAATTTACAAAATCATTTTCATCACTTGTAATTTACAAGTGATGAAAATGATTTTGTAATTTATGGCACGTGAACTCTTTTGTGATAATTGTATGTCGATGACAGGCTTCGACGCCTCCGGCGCCAACCATCGCTTCACTATCTGCGTGGTTTTCATTCTTTTACCAAAAAATTCTTAGCCACTTCACTGTCCAGAAAGAGACGCGGCGCCAGATCTGTGAAGTGGTTCACAGTGGCAAGAGGGAAGTTATGTTCGGCCACGAAATAAGAAAACAACCTCGGCCGTGATAACAGAGTCCGGCAATAATACGCTGATTGTTCGATCGTTTTTGGCAATCATTGAACAATTCCTCATAAATTTAGCATATAAAACGAAAACAAAATTTTTTTTCTTAAAGACAAAAATCCGTAAGGAAACACTCTTATGCTCGTAAGCCTGTAAAATTATGAAAAATCCGTACAATGTACAGCTAATCTGTAAGGGTTGGCAAGTCTGACTTACCTCTACATTTTGACTTGTAGGACCTAGCCATGATAGTGGCGCCCATGCGGGGGGTGTTACGTGATGTCTTGTATCTTCTCTATAGTGTCTTGTAGGACCTAGCCATGCAAGTGGAGCTCATGAGGGGGGTGTTACGTGATGTCTTGTATCTTCTCTATAGTGTCTTGTAGGACCTAGCCATGCAAGTGGAGCCCATGCGGGGGGTGTTACGTGATGTCTTGTATCTTCTCTATAGTGTCTTGTAGGATCTAGCCATGCAAGTGGCGCCCATGCTGGGGGTGTTACGTGATGTCTTGTATCTTCTGTATTGTCTTGTAGGACCTAGCCATGCAAGTGGAGCCCATGCTGGGGGTGTTACGTGATGTCTTGTATCTTCTCTATAGTGTCTTGTAGGACCTAGCCATGCAAGTGGCGCCCATGCGGGGGGTGTTACGTGATGTCTTGTATCTTCTCTATAGTGTCTTGTAGGACCTAGCCATGCAAGTGGAGCCCATGCAGGGAGTGTTACGTGATGTCTTGTATCTTCTGTATAGTGTCTTGTAGGACCTAGCCATGCAAGTGGCGCCCATGCTGGGGGTGTTACGTGATGTCTTGTATCTTCTCTATAGTGTCTTGTAGGACCTAGCCATGCAAGTGGCACCCATGCAGGGGGCATTACGTGATGTCTTGTATCTTCTGTATTGTCTTGTAGGACCTAGCCATGCAAGTGGAGCCCATGCAGGGGGTGTTACGTGATGTCTTGTATCTTCTCTATAGTGTCTTGTAGGACCTAGCCATGCAAGTGGAGCCCATGCAGGGAGTGTTACGTGATGTCTTGTATCTTCTCTATAGTGTCTTGTAGGACCTAGCCATGCAAGTGGAGCCCATGCGGGGGTGTTACGTGATGTCTTGTATCTTCTATGTTGTCTTGTAGGACCTAGCCATGCAAGTGGAGCCCATGCAGGGGGCTTTATGTGATGTCTTGTATCTTGTCTATAGTGTCTTGTAGGACCTAGCCATGCAAGTGGCGCCCATGCGGGGGGTGTTACGTGATGTCTTGTATCTTCTGTATTGTCTTGTAGGACCTAGCCATGCAAGTGGAGCCCATGCAGGGGACTTTACGTGATGTCTTGTATCTTGTCTATAGTGTCTTGTAGGACCTAGCCATGCAAGTGGAGCCCATGCAGGGGGCGTTACGTGATGTCTTGTATCTTCTGTATTGTCTTGTAGGACCTAGCCATGCAAGTGGAGCCCATGCAGGGAGTGTTACGTGATGTCTTGTATCTTCTGTATTGTCTTGTAGGACCTAGCCATGCAAGTGGAGCCCATGCAGGGGGCGTTACGTGATGTCTTGTATCTTCTCTATGACCGAGACATTCTGGAGGAAGAAATGATACTGACTTGGTATAACAACCTACCATCACCTGCCTCAGACATCTCCACAAGGAAGAAACTCCGTACCTTGGTCAGTGGGGGATTTGAAGGGATGGAGGGCTGCGTAGAGTGGGTTTTATGGGTTTTATCCCGGGGGAGGTCATTGTTAAGCTCCTTCTGCAGTTCAATTATTTCACTCCTCTTGTTTTAAAATCATTTTCCACTGCAACACGTTAACAACTGATTACATTGTTTTTGCTGATTTGTTGTATGCAGTTCAATGGATTTTTTTGTGATGAAAAGTGTTTTGTGGAAAAAATGACAACCATGAAATTTAAATGCTCGAAAGAAATGTCAGTGTGTAGTATGGTTATTTTTTAGTCAGGCATATTAATATATTTTGTCTTCAACTGTCGATTCACTTGTACTGTACATTAGTTTGAGCCATGTACTTTAATTTATGGTTTCAAAATATTAATATATGACACAAAACATTTAACATCAGACCCCTCTCCCACTACATTACCCCTCTCCCACTACATGACCCCTCCCGCTACATGACCCCTCCCACTACATGACCCCTCTCCCACTACATGACCCCCTCCCACTACATGACCCCTCCCACTACATGACCCCTCCCACTACATGACCCCTCTCCCACTACATGACCCCTCACCCACTACATGACCCCTCCCACTACATGACCCCTCTCCCACTACATGACTCCTCCCGCTACATGACCCCTCTCCCACTACATGACCCCCTCCCACTACATGACCCCTCCCACTACATGACCCCTCTCCCACTACATGACCCCTCACCCACTACATGAAATATCCACCTGTGCGCTGCTTCAGTAACTTTATATCCACCAGATGGCACTTCAGCCATCATAATACAAAACTGTCTGTCCTCAAAGTCAACATCATTATGCTGAAATCAGAAAATAAAAACGTTTTTGGAAAAAATACATCATTAAATGAAACAGATATAAACCTCCTATGAAAACGATATTGTGGTTTCATACATCTATGTTTTGAGCTTGTCCCTAAACTGTCCTTGACACTATGTTACAGGTGGAGAAATTTGTCCAATGGCTGCAAGAAACAGAGGAAGAGAGTGACTGATGTGGCGCAAGGAAGTGTTCACTCGTACCCGTCTCTAAAGCTGAGGCATTCAACAGCCTGCTGAACGATTTCTCTTGTAATGCTATGGCCAGTGTCAAGCAAAATAATGGATTTTGATTATTAAACTTGTGGTGTTGCCACAGTTGTGGTTATTTCTGTAAGGTTATATCTATATAATAATGACGTCTTCTGTAGCACCGGTATCCATCAACATAAGATGTTCATGATAGTATAGATATCGAGTCCACGACAGATTACACATTTAGCCTCTGTGTGGGATAATTTACTTCCCTTTACATAGAAAATAGGCAGACCAACATTGACCGTTGTCACACTCTACACTTGACAGCCATATTTTCCTGTCTGCAGTGGGGGAAATATATAAAGCAGTATCGGTCTAGTTGCACATGAGGTAATCTTACAATGAACCAGTGATAAGTGTAATCATATCAAAATAAATATGTGATGTCTCAGTATCATGAGTGCCAACCCTGTGTGGTGCATACCTGTAAGACGGATAACAGTAAAATTGCAAACGAAACGGAAGATTCTATATCTACACCACACATCCGACTGTCCACCACTGAAATATTCACAACAATCGCTCTTTGTACAGGTTTTGTTTTGTAATGCAAAAAAGCCTTGTTCAAAATGCACAAAATCATAAAGAATATCTCCTATGCCTGAAGGCTCATCAAATATAAGACAAATTAAGAGTTAAACCATAAGAATTGGCAACTACATGCAATATGATGCATAGTGCTCAAGAAATTACAACTAAATGTCATTCTTGAATAATAGCAGATTTTATTAGTGTTTAACACTACTTCGAAATACAGTAATCTTAGAATGATTGTAAAATATTTGGATAACACCATCATTACTTGTAACAAGCATGCTATAACAACTATATACAACACGTAACAGCACAGCTACATCTTTATAACTTATACGCCTCAAAATTTGCCAATAGTCAGATACAATTTTCAATCTATCATGTTAGGGGCTTTGTAAATATAAAAAATTACAATGATCCAAAAAAGGATAGGATGGACCACACTTTTATAAAAAAAGTTGAAAATATGAGGCATTGTACAGGCATTAACAATGCAGCAAATAGCTGATTATTGCAAAATTTGTGCTGGGAAAAAACTCAAAAATATACCATTAAATTTTTTTTTATAATGGCCCACCCATGCACATAATTTTTTTCTAGATTATTAGAATTTTTTATATTTGCAAAGCCCCTTAGATGTCAGATGAAATTTATTTGCCATGCTTTGATTAACAAAGAGTTAATTTCAGTGAACGGTAGATGTTAACAGAAACAACTTGTTAAACAAGTCCTATTAGTTCATTTAATTTACTCAGCTCATAAAAATACAGTTTGAAATGTTAACTGATCGTCAGTGGAGTAAATTATACTTTAACTATACACAAGAAACATGCAAATATTGACACACACACAGTCGTATATATAGAGTATTGTAAACACTTTGTAAATGCTCAAAACATGAGATACTATGCAGTTGAATTGATCACAAGAAAGATCAGTCAAGTTGACAACTTCAGTAGGTACAGGTATAAGGTGTTATCTTTTCAATAGCAAAATCATTAGTATATGGTATAAACTTTATCTATTCTAATATTTTTACCATCCAAATGGCTTTCAATGAACCACTGTTTCTTAATATAATTTGTCCATTATCTGTTTGTGAATATCTAATGTGAGTTCAGCATGCAATGTAAACAAGATATTCAGGGCAAAACATTCTAACTAAACAGATAATGGTAAAATTATATTAAGAAAAATTGTTAGAATAGATATAATTTATATTATATAACAAGTTTATGATAAAAACTATCCGACTTGGTATCGTTAAGGGGATAAAGATGTAGATGGAATGACTGCACTGGAAGAAACTGACTGAAGAATGTGACATACCTTACAATACATATATAGGTATACATCATGTAGTGTAGCACATACACTTAGAAGTCTAGCATGTGAACAAATCCTTGGATGGACGTTCCGGGTTCATGGCTTGTTGTTTTAGATGTGTTAGTTACCTCTCAAGAAACTTGGTGGTATTCGCCGAATATTTCATCAAACGAAACAAACCGTGAACTGAGACGTCGGCCAGGAGCTCCAACCTGTCCTTCTCCAGCTTGTGTAACATGACGCTGGTCATGTGACATACCTGTAGGGAAGTCAGTCCGTCGACAAAGGCCAAGTGAATCGGTCGATGTATTCAAGGAATATTAAAGACGTTTTTGAGATGTAAATAACATGTCTAATGCAACCACCCAAGAAACTCGAACATCCATCCATTCATGGGGAACAGTGTACTTATCTTCATCTTTAAACATAAATTACTACAAACTGTAAACAACATTTGTATTTGCTGAAATATTGGCAGGCGTTTCAACGATGCTAATACTGCTGCCGCTTCCTGCAATGATCTCCCTGCTACATTATAGCTACACTGCTACATTATAGCTACACTGGTATGTTTAAAGAGAGTTGACCCCAGGTGTAGAGTTGATTTCAGAAACATTTATATTTGCTACTTTGGTAGCATAAATCAGTCACAATGTATTTGGGAGATATGTTAAAAATACTGTAAGCAAAAGACAAGTAAAACTGAGCTAACAAGTTAAATATGGGCAACTTAGCAAGATGAAAGTTTCTGTTAATGTCAAACCTGGACAAAGTCCATCATAATAATTACTTTTCAGATTTCCTTTTAAATTCAAGTCGAGTGCTACCTCAACCCTATAGTTATCCTTAACCCTATAGTTACCGGTGTATCCTCAACCCTATAGTTACCGGTGTATCCTCAACCCTATAGTTACCAGCGTATCCTCAACCCTATAGTTACCAGTGTATCCTCAACCCTATAGTTACCAGTGTATCATCAACCCTATTGTTACCGGTGTATCCTCAACCCTATAGTTACCAGCGTATCCTCAACCCTATAGTTACCAGTGTATCATCAACCCTATTGTTACCGATGTATCCTCAACCCTATAGTTACCGGTGTATCCTCAACCCTATAGTTACCAGTGTATCCTCAACCATATAGTTACCGGTGTATCCTCAACCATATAGTTACCAGCGTATCCTCAACCATATAGTTACTTCTGTGAATTACTCTGTGATCGTTTCTTGCTCTTCGACTTCGATGGTAGTGACCCGTGCTGCACCCGGGTGGCAGCGATTGCAACCTGTGGTGACTTTGCTAACTGCTGCTTCTGCAGTGCCAACTGTGCTGCCACCTGCTGTTGCTGCTGGGGGGTCAACTGCATGACCTGTTGGGAGGTCAAGGTGGCCGACTGACCACTGGCCAGTTGCAGTGAAGTCTGCATCAGCTGCTGGGTGGTCAAGGCTTGACTGCTGGTTCTGACCTGCAGCCCACCATCACCATGTGACTGACCAGTCTGGGCGGTCAGTATGACTGCAACAAGAAGTCAAGTACACAATATTTAGTGGGAATACCATCAAATGAATACCTCGTTCCCCGTGAACATTACCACTAGGCCCAACAACGTTCTGTAGCCTAAAATAGCCATCACTCCAGACGCAATTAACTCTTGTGGGTACATTCTTATTCCTCCAGTACTACTCGACTGTGGAACTCCCATTGCTGGTGTAAACAGCCTGGCTACATTCACCAGTAGTATCCACACATTGCTGGTGTAGACGGCCTGGCTACATTCACCAGTGGTGTCCACACATTGCTGGTGTAGACGGCCTGGCTACATTCACCAGTGGTGTCCACACATTGCTGGTGTAGACGGCCTGGCTACATTCACCAGTGGTGTCCACACATTGCTGGTGCAGACGGCCTGGCTACATTCACCAGTAATATCCACACATTGCTGGTGCAGACGGCCTGGCTACATTCACCAGTGGTGTCCACACACTGCTGGTGCAGACAGCCTGGCTACATTCACCAGTGGTGTCCACACACTGCTGGTGCAGACAGCCTGGCTACATTCACCAGTGGTGTCCACACACTGCTGGTGCAGACAGCCTGGCTACATTCACCAGTGGTGTCCACACACTGCTGGTGCAGACAGCCTGGCTACATTCACCAGTGGTGTCCACACACTGCTGGTGCAGACAGCCTGGCTACATTCACCAGTGGTGTCCACACACTGCTGGTGCAGACAGCCTGGCTACATTCACCAGTGGTGTCCACACACTGCTGGTGCAGACTGCCTGGCTACATTCACCAGTGGTGTCCACACACTGCTGGTGCAGACAGCCTGGCTACATTCACCAGTGGTGTCCACACACTGCTGGTGCAGACAGCCTGGCTACATTCACCAGTGGTGTCCACACACTGCTGGTGCAGACAGCCTGGCTACATTCACCAGTGGTGTCCACACACTGCTGGTGCAGACAGCCTGGCTACATTCACCAGTGGTGTCCACACACTGCTGGTGCAGACAGCCTGGCTACATTCACCAGTGGTGTCCACACACTGCTGGTGCAGACAGCCTGGCTACATTCACCAGTGGTGTCCACACACTGCTGGTGCAGACAGCCTGGCTACATTCACCAGTGGTGTCCACACACTGCTGGTGCAGACAGCCTGGCTACATTCACCAGTGGTGTCCACACACTGCTGGTGCAGACAGCCTGGCTACATTCACCAGTGGTGTCCACACACTGCTGGTGCAGACAGCCTGGCTACATTCACCAGTGGTGTCCACACACTGCTGGTGCAGACAGCCTGGCTACATTCACCAGTGGTGTCCACACACTGCTGGTGCAGACAGCCTGGCTACATTCACCAGTGGTGTCCACACACTGCTGGTGCAGACAGCCTGGCTACATTCACCAGTGGTGTCCACACACTGCTGGTGCAGACAGCCTGGCTACATTCACCAGTGGTGTCCACACACTGCTGGTGCAGACAGCCTGGCTACATTCACCAGTGGTGTCCACACACTGCTGGTGCAGACAGCCTGGCTACATTCACCAGTGGTGTCCACACACTGCTGGTGCAGACAGCCTGGCTACATTCACCAGTGGTGTCCACACACTGCTGGTGCAGACAGCCTGGCTACATTCACCAGTGGTGTCCACACACTGCTGGTGCAGACAGCCTGGCTACATTCACCAGTGGTGTCCACACACTGCTGGTGCAGACAGCCTGGCTACATTCACCAGTGGTGTCCACACACTGCTGGTGCAGACAGCCTGGCTACATTCACCAGTGGTGTCCACACACTGCTGGTGCAGACAGCCTGGCTACATTCACCAGTGGTGTCCACACACTGCTGGTGCAGACAGCCTGGCTACATTCACCAGTGGTGTCCACACACTGCTGGTGCAGACAGCCTGGCTACATTCACCAGTGGTGTCCACACACTGCTGGTGCAGACAGCCTGGCTACATTCACCAGTGGTGTCCACACACTGCTGGTGCAGACAGCCTGGCTACATTCACCAGTTGTGTCCACACACTGCTGGTGCAGACAGCCTGGCTACATTCACCAGTGGTGTCCACACACTGCTGGTGCAGACAGCCTGGCTACATTCACCAGTGGTGTCCACACACTGCTGGTGCAGACAGCCTGGCTACATTCACCAGTGGTGTCCACACACTGCTGGTGCAGACAGCCTGGCTACATTCACCAGTGGTGTCCACACACTGCTGGTGCAGACAGCCTGGCTACATTCACCAGTGGTGTCCACACACTGCTGGTGCAGACTGCCTGGCTACATTCACCAGTGGTGTCCACACACTGCTGGTGCAGACAGCCTGGCTACATTCACCAGTGGTGTCCACACACTGCTGGTGCAGACAGCCTGGCTACATTCACCAGTGGTGTCCACACACTGCTGGTGCAGACAGCCTGGCTACATTCACCAGTGGTGTCCACACACTGCTGGTGCAGACAGCCTGGCTACATTCACCAGTGGTGTCCACACACTGCTGGTGACAGCCGCACAGCTGCAGACAGCCTGGCTACATTCACCAGTGGTGTCCACACACTGCTGGTGCAGACAGCCTGGCTACATTCACCAGTGGTGTCCACACACTGCTGGTGCAGACAGCCTGGCTACATTCACCAGTGGTGTCCACACACTGCTGGTGCAGACAGCCTGGCTACATTCACCAGTGGTGTCCACACACTGCTGGTGCAGACAGCCTGGCTACATTCACCAGTGGTGTCCACACACTGCTGGTGCAGACAGCCTGGCTACATTCACCAGTGGTGTCCACACACTGCTGGTGCAGACAGCCTGGCTACATTCACCAGTGGTGTCCACACACTGCTGGTGCAGACAGCCTGGCTACATTCACCAGTGGTGTCCACACACTGCTGGTGCAGACAGCCTGGCTACATTCACCAGTGGTGTCCACACACTGCTGGTGCAGACAGCCTGGCTACATTCACCAGTGGTGTCCACACACTGCTGGTGCAGACAGCCTGGCTACATTCACCAGTGGTGTCCACACACTGCTGGTGCAGACAGCCTGGCTACATTCACCAGTGGTGTCCACACACTGCTGGTGCAGACAGCCTGGCTACATTCACCAGTGGTGTCCACACACTGCTGGTGCAGACAGCCTGGCTACATTCACCAGTGGTGTCCACACACTGCTGGTGCAGACAGCCTGGCTACATTCACCAGTGGTGTCCACACACTGCTGGTGCAGACAGCCTGGCTACATTCACCAGTGGTGTCCACACACTGCTGGTGCAGACAGCCTGGCTACATTCACCAGTGGTGTCCACACACTGCTGGTGCAGACAGCCTGGCTACATTCACCAGTGGTGTCCACACACTGCTGGTGCAGACAGCCTGGCTACATTCACCAGTGGTGTCCACACACTGCTGGTGCAGACAGCCTGGCTACATTCACCAGTGGTGTCCACACACTGCTGGTGCAGACAGCCTGGCTACATTCACCAGTGGTGTCCACACACTGCTGGTGCAGACAGCCTGGCTACATTCACCAGTGGTGTCCACACACTGCTGGTGCAGACAGCCTGGCTACATTCACCAGTGGTGTCCACACACTGCTGGTGCAGACAGCCTGGCTACATTCACCAGTGGTGTCCACACACTGCTGGTGCAGACAGCCTGGCTACATTCACCAGTGGTGTCCACACACTGCTGGTGCAGACAGCCTGGCTACATTCACCAGTGGTGTCCACACACTGCTGGTGCAGACAGCCTGGCTACATTCACCAGTGGTGTCCACACACTGCTGGTGCAGACAGCCTGGCTACATTCACCAGTGGTGTCCACACACTGCTGGTGCAGACAGCCTGGCTACATTCACCAGTGGTGTCCACACACTGCTGGTGCAGACAGCCTGGCTACATTCACCAGTGGTGTCCACACACTGCTGGTGCAGACAGCCTGGCTACATTCACCAGTGGTGTCCACACACTGCTGGTGCAGACAGCCTGGCTACATTCACCAGTGGTGTCCACACACTGCTGGTGCAGACAGCCTGGCTACATTCACCAGTGGTGTCCACACACTGCTGGTGCAGACAGCCTGGCTACATTCACCAGTGGTGTCCACACACTGCTGGTGCAGACAGCCTGGCTACATTCACCAGTGGTGTCCACACACTGCTGGTGCAGACAGCCTGGCTACATTCACCAGTGGTGTCCACACACTGCTGGTGCAGACAGCCTGGCTACATTCACCAGTGGTGTCCACACACTGCTGGTGCAGACAGCCTGGCTACATTCACCAGTGGTGTCCACACACTGCTGGTGCAGACAGCCTGGCTACATTCACCAGTGGTGTCCACACACTGCTGGTGCAGACAGCCTGGCTACATTCACCAGTGGTGTCCACACACTGCTGGTGCAGACAGCCTGGCTACATTCACCAGTGGTGTCCACACACTGCTGGTGCAGACAGCCTGGCTACATTCACCAGTGGTGTCCACACACTGCTGGTGCAGACAGCCTGGCTACATTCACCAGTGGTGTCCACACACTGCTGGTGCAGACAGCCTGGCTACATTCACCAGTGGTGTCCACACACTGCTGGTGCAGACAGCCTGGCTACATTCACCAGTGGTGTCCACACACTGCTGGTGCAGACAGCCTGGCTACATTCACCAGTGGTGTCCACACACTGCTGGTGCAGACAGCCTGGCTACATTCACCAGTGGTGTCCACACACTGCTGGTGCAGACAGCCTGGCTACATTCACCAGTGGTGTCCACACACTGCTGGTGCAGACAGCCTGGCTACATTCACCAGTGGTGTCCACACACTGCTGGTGCAGACAGCCTGGCTACATTCACCAGTAGTATCCACACACTGCTGGTGCAGACAGCCTGGCTACATTCACCAGTAGTATCCACACACTGCTGGTGCAGACAGCCTGGCTACATTCACCAGTAGTATCCACACACTGCTGGTGCAAACAGCCTGGCTACATTCACCAGTAGTATCCACACATTGCTGGTGTAAACAGGCTGGCTACATTCACCTGTAGTATCCACACATTGCTGGTGTAAACAGTAGTATCCACACATTACATTATCTAACATTTTAGAGTGTTCTTTTGCACAAGTTTCTGTTTAGTCTTACATTATTTATTTTTACTGTAATTCTAAATTATAATTAAAAATTTGCATGGTATATAGGTTAAATTGTTCCTGTTTTCTCAACAGGCCACCCATATCCTCAGGTTGTTTTCTCAATGGGCTGCCCATATCCTCAGGTTGTTTTCTCAATGGGCTGCCCATATCCTCAGGTTGTTTTCTCAACGGGCTGCCCGTATCCTGAGGTTGTTTTCCCAAAAGGCTGCCCGTATCCTCAGGTTGTTTTATCAATGGGCTGCCCGTATCCTCAGGTTGTTTTTTCAACGGGCTGCCCGTATCCTTGGATTGTTTTCCCAACAGGCTGCCCATATCCTCAGGTTGTTTTCCCAACAGGCTGCCCGTATCCTCAGGTTGTTTTCTCAATGGGCTGCCCGTATCCTCAGGTTGTTTTTTCAACGGGCTGCCCGTATCCTTGGGTTGTTTTCCCAACAGGCTGCCCGTATCCTCAGGTTGTTTTTTCAACGGGCTGCCCGTATCCTCAGGTTATTTTCCCAACAGGCTGCCCGTATCCTCAGGTTGTTCACAGTTTTGACACAGATTAAGGATATGAAGAAAAACAGATTTGTCTTTCAAAATAAAAATAAAAGCCTGCTATCCAATGTTAAATTATTAACAGTGACAGCTATTTTTTAATACCTGATTTACATATCTAAATAACACTAAGGTTGACGTCATAGAGTGACTCACCTGACCCAGATACTGAAGTACCTGCCCTGCCAGCTAGCCCACCCCCTGACTGTCTACGCCCTCCCTGGGGGGCGACACCAAGCTGTGCCCTGCTGGCTTGGGGGAAGTCAGCAGCACTCAGCAATTGCACCGACTGTTGCCCGGGGATCTGTGGATGAAACAGACGTGCACAAAACGTGTGTATCCGACCGACCGACCGACCGACCGACCGACCGACCGACCGACCGACCGACCGACCGACCGACCGACCGACCGACCGACCGACCGACCGACCGACCGACCGACCGACCGACCGACCGACCGACCGACCGACCGACCGACCGACCGACCGACCGACCGACCGACCGACCGACCGACCGACCGACCGACCGACCGACCGACCGACCGACCGACCGCTTAAAAAAACTAAATTATTATTATTATATTATTACTCAACTGATACAAAAACACAACTGATACAAAAAAGCATGTACAGATGTCCTTAAATCGTGATTAATTAAAATTAATTAATAGGCTTATCAAGAGTGCAATGATTGTTCATCTTTGTGAAACTTGCCCTTCTGAGATATTTGTTAATTTTGTTTTTAAACAGATTCACGCTGCCACAAGTTTAGTAGTCCAGTACAAATGAAATAGTTTGTGTCACTCTTTACACTAAGTACAATTAAATGGATCAAAATGATTTATAAAATTTAAAAAAAATAAAACAATGAGAGTAATCTGTTAAATCTGGTTAATACAATATTTATTTGGATATTTATTAAATCCTCACTTGAGTGACCACCATGTATGCCTACCTGCGAGAGAAAAAGAGGCGCCCCGGGACGGATACCCTGGGCGGTCTTGAGCCCTGCGGCCGCCATGAACTGAGTGAGGTTACCAGCCACACCAATGGGCAGGGACAGCAACCCTGATGGGGTGCTCAACACTTGGGTCGGAGAGGTCAACAACCCTGCAATGCAGACACAATATATTTAAAAAGGAATATAACAAGGCATTCAAAATATTGACTTTGTGTCCAGTATAGTTTTTTCTTGAATTTGGACAATACTGTACTGTTGAAAAAACAGTTTTGATTGACCATCAACTAAGGGTTTTGTAAATTAAAAAAATTGCAATACAAAAAATTGGATGTGGGTGGGTATGTCAGGGGTCCATTTGAATTAGCACCAACAAATTGGAAAGGTATTATTTTTTTAGTTTTTCCCTGGTTGAAATTTTTCAATAAACGACTTTCAATTCACTGCATGCATTGGCAATGTATGTACAGTGCCCCTTTTTATGGGATAGGGGTGTATGTGGGTGGGGTCAATCCTTTCAACTTTTTTGGATTATTGGATTTTTTATATTTCCAAAGCCCATAAGAGACAAAGTGCCATGTCATTGTTGCAGCAGCTGTGTGAAAACACCCAGGTTTGTTTTAGCACTACCTGATGCCGCTGAGGCTGATGATGATGTTGCCAAGGTGACTGCTGGTATGGCGGTTGCCATGGTAACAGACGATGATATGAGTGGTGCCGACTGAAACAAAGAGCACTGATGAAACAGATATAGAGACCTTTATACATCAGTCTACAATGGTTGCATTTGTTTAGAAAATAGCTAATACCAACTTTTGATAAGAATGTTAGACAACACATATTTTGTAAAGATGATGATGACGGTTGCTTGTGGGATAATAATGATTAGCTTTATGCTGCTAAAATAATAATTATTTATTTATTTTCATATAGCGCACTTTCCTTGAAAGCTCAACGTATGTCACACCAAATCCATGAAATAAAATTATACATAAAAAATACATATAAAACTGTATTAAACTAATAAAATCAACTTAAAGGTAAACTAATAATATATATATATATATATATATATATATATATATATATATATATATATATATATATATATATATATATATATATATATATATATGTAGTTAAAAATTAACTAAATATATATAAATACAATAATACAATTATTTTATCTCAAATGTTCTCAATAAGTTAAATTAAAAGAAACTTCGGCAAGAATAAAAACAATATAATTCATAAGGTAAAATTAATTTAAAACATCAGTTATTCAACAATACTCTTGACGGAAGAGGAATGTCTTAGGGTTTTTGCCACCTGTCTTAGGGTGCGACAACATCAAAGAATCCCTTTAACTGAAGTTAGCTGAAGGTTTACTGTATTTGCAGATGTAGGAGATAAACTTGAATTTGTGAATGTGAAAGCCTCACCAAGGAGCTATCAACATCAGTGCTGCCAGACACCACAGTAGCTGAGTGACCGGAGGTCAAGGAACTGACCAGTAGCCCAGTCGGGGTGGACAACGATGGTGTGGTGTTGATCATGCTCAGTGGCACAGCAATGCCTCCAGGAAGGGTGACGGAGCCTAGCGACACCTGTTGATAGATGGTCACACTAAGTCAGCGGTCAAGGTTCTGACATTTAGGGGAAATCTAAAAACATGGACAAATTACACAACACAAAAATTTTTTTAATGGGGGGATTTTTCAATTGACTCATTTCTGGCTGATTTTGCCAAAAATCTAACCTATCTAGTATCGACTATGACATGCAGACTTGTTAGTACGAAAAAGTTAGTGAAAAAGGTCAAAAGGCATTCTTCTGTATATACTACAACACAAAGCTATTCACATTTCTACTTATACTATGACAAAAAAGGCTATTCACACTTCTACATATACTACAACACAAGGGTATTCACACTTCTATATATACTGTAACACAAGGCTATTCACACTTATATATATATATATATATATATATATATATATATATATATATATATATATATATATACTACAACACAATGTTATTCACACTTCTATATAGTACATATACTATAACACAAGGCTATTCACACTTCTATATAGTATATACATACTATAACACAAGGCTATTCACACTTCTATATATTCTATAACACAAGGCTATTAATACTTCTATATATACTACAACACAAGGCTAATCACGCGTCTATATACTATTACATAAAGCTATTCACACTTTCACAAGTTACCAGATCTAACGATAGTGTACATTTTTTATTCTGAAAAATATACTCTATTATTAAACTGACTGCACATAATACTTAAACTAGTCACACACTGCATAATACTTAAATTATTCACACACTACACATTACTTAAACTATTCACACACACACTACACATTACTTAAAACTATTCACACACTACATATTACTTAAACTATTCACACACTGCATATTACGTAAACTATTCACACATAACTTAAACTATTCACACACTACATACTACTTAAACTATTCACACACTGCATATTACGTAAACTATTCACACACTACATATTATTTAAACTATTCACACACTACAGTTGTGAGCATCAGCGAATCTGATTTATGATGGATTAATTATTTAGGAGCTTTAATGATTGTTTCTCACCTGCACATTCTGCAAGTTCTGCAGTCCCTGTAGACTGGCTAGGTTGAAGTTCTGTGACATCCCTGCCAGGCTCCCTAGAGTGATGCCTGGAGGCATCACATTCAGACTGGTCGTAGACAGTTTACCCACAATGCCACTGGCTCCATCACCTGTCAGAGCAAATCTTAGTTAGCAATTTTATAAAAGGACTAAAAGTAAAACTCTTATACATAAAAAACAAATTCAATAAACACGAACTATATAAGTGAATCCAATCTCTTATTTTTGAATTAGTTCTTCATGTTGATAGAAGTAAATGCTGAACAGATTCACAATCAAAACATACTACTCACATTAATAATATGTGGAACCCAAGTTCAGAGGTGCAGCAAACCTTAATTTAACAGTGTTGTTGCTGGGATTCCATCGATCAAAGATATAATGTTTATATATGGCTAGTTAAATCTTGGCAATAATAATCACAATTATCATATATTACTGATTATAAATTAACAAAAAAAAAACTGATTTTTCTTTTATAAAAAAATAACTACCAAATCTTATATTGCATAACATAACTCAACAGCTGAAAGAATTTTTTATTTACAGATAAAATGGACATGGCAGTAATATATATATATATATATATATATATATATATATATATATATACACACACCAGCAGTAACATATATTAGCAGTAACATACACTGCAGTAACAATACTAGTTTACATAAAAAAAACCTACCTTGCAGGAAGGAGCCAACATTGACAACTTGTGGCAGGGACTGAGCGGCGTTCCCAGGGGTGGTGGGGGAGGGGGTCGTAGAGGGGGTGGCGGAAGCCCCCGGGGTGGCAGCCTTGGGCAGTCCTACAGGGGTGCCGGTGGCAGACGTGGAGGTCAGTGAGGCAGTAGCCTGAGCATAGGTGGGCAGCTGGGCTGAAGGAACAACAATTTAATTAGCATTGCAATGTACAAACAGGACAAGGTATGTTCTTATAAAGCGCTGTGTCCAACCCTTGGGACTGATCAAAGCACTTTACACTTCACCCCCTGGCAGACCTGTTCATTCCAACACAATCTCGACTTTTCTGGGAACCATTCAGCCAAGCAGCAATTACTGCACAAAGACTATCATTCACATATCCACCTCTGTCTGTAGTCAGGTACTCATTTATACAGCCGAGTGAACTGAGGCAATGTGTAATGAACAAAATTGTGAAAGCTTCGGAACGGCGGCAAGAGGATTCGAACCCTGGTTCTCTCAACTGAGAGTCCGATGTTGTAACCATTATGCCTCCACAATGTTGTAACCACTTGGCCCCACAATGTTGTAACCACTTGGCCCCACAATGTTGTAACCACTATGCCCCACAATGTTGTAACCACTGGGCCCACAATGTTGCAACCACTGGGCCCCACAATGTTGTAACCACTGGGCCCCACAATGTTGTAACCACTGGGCCCCACAATGTTGTAACTACTGGGCCCCACAATGAGCATTTTAATTTACAGGTATAAGTTCAGCTTTTGGTAGACCACAGTTGTGTGATAGATAGTGTGTACGTGACCAATTACACAGATTTACTTCACTTGGTGTAGTCACCTGTCAGAATGGATGCATATTTCAATACATCATCAAGAAACATACTTCCAAGTTCCAACAAGTCCAAGTCTCACCTGAGCTGACAGTTGCCACTGACACAGGACTAGGGGTGGAGGCGGGCCGCGACACCCCGGCATACATCTGACGCCCCCTCTGACCTACGGGGGCTGCTGGATGTGGCTGCTGTTGTATGTTTAGGGTTAGTTGGGCCTGCCCCATCACTGGACCTGCTAAACACAGTTAATAGTAGTCACAGCGAGTTAAATAGTATCCACTATGACATGCTGGCTTGTTTGTGCAAATTAGTTATTTAATATTGGTGAAATCATCAGACAAACAATAAAATTATCTTTTTTACTGAATCTGGTCAAAATGTGGCAAAAAATGAAAAATGGTCTGGCTCTGTAGAATACAACATAAGTCTGGCTCTATAGAATACAACATAAGTCTGGCTCTACAGACTACAACATAAGCCTGGCTCTAGAGACTACAACAGAAGTATGGCTCTATAGACTACAACATAATTATGGCTCCAGAGACTACAACATAAGTCTGGCTCTATAGACTACAACATAAGTCTGGCTCTACAGAATACAACATAAGTCTGGCTCTATAGACTACAACATAAGTCTGGCTCTATAGACTAAAACATAATTCTGGCTCTATAGAATACAACACAAGTCTGGCTCCAGAGACTAAAACACACACTACATATAACTACTCACACATTACATATCTGAACATCAACAAACCTGATTTGTGGTGGGCTAAGTCAGTTGAGGAAGGAGTTTTACTATTATTTAAAATATGACATACTCACTGCATGTGACAATAGGTTGTTTCACTACTGTAGATACAAAGAACAATGTCATATACAACTGTTGAGTATCTTACGTTGCTGCCCCCTGGGGACTGACCATACCTTGCACTGCTGCCCCCTGGGGACTGACTAGGTTGCCAGGAGCAACTGAGACTTGGGGATTGAGTGAGAGAGACAGTTTGATTGGTTGAACTTTCTGGCCAGTATTGCCATCCCCACTCAATCCTGGCACGGTCAGCTGTAACAAACATAACAAACTGCATTACAATGTAGTTTGTAACAAACATTACAAACTGCATTACAATGTTGCCAATATTACAAGAACCTGACATGTAATACACTTTTCTTACAAAGAATGGCTACAATGCAGACATTATTATAAAAATGCTGATACACATAATATTGCACGCATAGCATAGTTATGGGTGAACCATCCGTGTTTTAACAGACAATATAATAATAATATCATAATAAAGGGCACTTTCCCATTACAGATGTAAATTAAGCATGTGCCATTTTGTAGTTGAATCACAATACAAAATAAAATGAATAAATTAGACATTTCAATGTTAAAGGGAAACAAGTCATGGTTTTAGGCTTATGCACCTATAAGAGTTACAAAAACATAACCATTTTCAACTAGAATTAAGAAGTCACACCAGTTGTTTACTAGGAAAACCTTGTTGAACACACAACAGCTTAATTTCATGGGCTGCCCCATACTGTAAGATAACCCTATCTACCATCACATAACATGTCAGCCGGAGAAATGACCAGAATGCTTGATTTTAGTTGCACATGGTTAGTTTTTATTATCCTTTTAGGTTCATACCATACCATGACTTTTGTTTCACTTTTAAATCAGTAAAATAAGCCCAGATTGATTAAGTTAAAATATGTTAAATATGTTAATAAATAATAAAAGATCCACATAATTAAAAATGAAATTTATGACAGATGAAACTGAGATTGACTGACCTGTCCAGTGATGGTTGCAGCCAATCCAGCAGCCTGAGTGAGTAGGGGGCCCGCCCCTGTCACCGTCACTTGGACCCCCGTCTGTGTGTTCTGGGTGTAGCTGACTGTGGGGGGTTGGCCCAGCACCTGAGGAAAGGGGCTGTGTCAACAGTGGGCTGGCAGGAGCGATGACAGTGACACAGGCTACATGTGATGTGATGACAGACATTAGTGACGATTGTAACAACGACAATGGTATGTCACAATGGCATACCATCAATACCGTGTCATAATGATCATGTCAAAATGATGATGCTAGAATGAAACAACAACAACAGCAACATAATGCTGTAATGATGAATGATGATATACATAAAATTATAACATTTTTGATGGCAGTTCTGCCTGGTGAAAATATGCCTCAACTGGTGAAAATATACCTCACTTTGTGACAATATGCCTCACCTGGTGACAATATGCCTCACCTGATGAGTAATCTTCACCTGTCTACGTCCTTCTTCAGTGAAGATCTCTCTGAACTGTGTGATGTATCTAGATAACAGGACAAAAACACTCTAGATGTGATGGGTATAAAACTGACAACAGACAATTCCTGCACGTGACTAAATGCTTTTTGAATAGTGTCTTTATTATTTATGCTCCTGAAGCATGCAGTCATTTATAGTTAACTATTTACTGGACAGACATCATGGTCCTAATAAACCTAGCTGCGGACAAACTATTTCAAGACGGTCCTCAATTGCGGTCTACACCTCAGGTTACTTGCTGTAAAATGACGACATCTCGGCAACTGATTCATGAAGTTATATGACATAAAATACACTGTACACAGAAAAGAATTTGTTCATAAAATATGCGGTGTGCCCAGAGAAGGGTTAATGTTGGTTGTCATTTAGGATGTTTTTACCAAAATAGTTTAACAAAGTTTTGATAATCTAAAAACACTCACTTCTCTACGTTTGCCTTGGTGCCCAAGGGAAATCTACAAATAAAAAACGTCAAGATGTCAAGCTGCTTCCAGTATAACAATCATCATACATATACAAGGAAATAATATGTCTCAGTGTGTGTGCATACATGCATGTATGCATGCATGCATGCATGTAAACACAAAATATACTCTTATCCATGCAATCAAAGACAACATACCACCGCAACAATCAAAATAAAAACAACGCAGTCAACAATCATGCATGCACATCTTTATTCAATTATTACAACATAAAACCTGCATGTCGGAAATTAACCAAATTAATTTAAAGCTCATTTGTGACGTACCTACAAGTGCTGCCCTCTGATGTCCCCTCTGTGTAATCACGGTCAACGTACAACATGCCCGAGTAGCACTCGTCACTGAGTCGCTGCAGGATGGTCAGTCGGGAGTAGTTGACCTTGCCATGACTGCGCTCTGTCTCCAAAGTGAACTCCTCCACAGTCACCTGACAACAACATTTAGCTCCATGAAACCAGAACTATCTTTCGACATCCTATTTACCTCACCAGAAGCTGACTTCGATGGCTTTGTAAAGCAGCCAAAAAATATCAACCAAGTTTCTTGTGAGGTAAATAAAATGTCTAATGAAACAAGCCAAGACATGTCCAGCCATTCAAGCAAAACAATCTTCTTTCTTTTTTAACATTCGGTACCAGGTTGGTTAAATGGAATTTATCCCTGTTTAGTACATGTCATGTTACGGTACACGTTGTCTCTGGCACTAAGGGTGGTACATGTCATGTCACGGTACATGTTGTCTCTGGCACTGAGGGTGGTACATGTCATGTCACGGTACATGTTGTCTCTGGCACTGAGGGTGGTACATGTCATGTCATGGTACATGTTGTCTCTGGCACTGAGGGTGGTACATGTCATGTCACGGTACATGTTGTCTCTGGCACTGATGGTGGTACATGTCATGTCACGGTACATGTTGTCTCTGGCACTGATGGTGGTACATGTCATGTCACGGTACATGTTGTCTCTAGCACTGAGCGTGGTACATGTCATGTCATGGTACATGTTGTCTCTGGCACTGAGGGTGGTACATGTCATGTCACGGTACATGTTGTCTCTGGCACTGAGGGTGGTACATGTCATGTCACGGTACATTTTGTCTCTGGCACTGAGGGTGGTACATGTCATGTCATGGTACATGTTGTCTCTGGCATTGAGGGTGGTACACGTCATGCCTGATTCATAACAGGCTAAATGAATTGTGGAGTAAGCTTTAAACTATGAAATGCACTCACTGGTGTATTATCAAGAGTCAGCCTTAAACTATGAGATGCACTCACTGGTGTATTATCAAGAGCAGCCTTAAACTATGAGATGCACTCACCAGTGTATTATCAAGAGTCAGCCTTAAACTATAAGATGCACTCACCAGTGTATTATCAAGAGCCACCCTTAAACTATGAGATGCACTCATCGGTGTATTATCAAGAGTCAGCCTTAAACTATGAGATGCATTCACCAGTGTATTATCAAGAGTCAGCCTTAAACTATGAGATGCACTCACCAGTGTATTATCAAGAGTCAGCCTTAAACTATGAGATGCACTCACCAGTGTATTATCAAAAGTCAGCCTTAAACTATGAGATGCATTCACCAGTGTATTATCAAGAGTCAGCCTTAAACTATGAGATGCATTCACCGGTGTATTATCAAAAGTCAGCCTTAAACTATGAGATGCACTCACCAGTGTATTATCAAGAGTCAGCCTTAAACTATGAGATGCATTCACCGGTGTATTATCAAGAGTCAGCCTTAAACTATGAGATGCACTCACCGGTGTATAATCAAGAGTCAGCCTTAAACTATATGATGCACTCACCGGTGAAGAGTCAGCCTTAAACTATGAGATGCACTCACCGGTGCATTATCAAGAGTCAGCCTTAAACTATGAGATGCACTCACTGGTGTATTATCAAGAGTCAGCCTTAAACTATAAGATGCCCTCACCAGTGTATTATCAAGAGTCAGCCTTAAACTATAAGATGCACTCACCAGTGTATTATCAAGAGTCAGCCTTAAACTATAAGATGCACTCACCGGTGTAATATCAAGAGTCAGCCTTAAACTATAAGATGCACTCACCAGTGTATTATCAAGAGTCAGCCTTAAACTATAAGATGCACTCACCAGTGTATTATCAAGAGTCAGCCTATAACTATAAGATGCACTCACTGGTGTATTATCAAGAGTCAACTTTGGTTTCTCTAGAGCTTTGGCATATTTCTCCACCTGCACAAGAAACAAGAAAGCATCAGTAACATCTGCTTCTAAATGTCTTACTGCAGTTGATTATTGTAGTTATTGAAGTGACTGATTGTTGTTACAAATATGAAACTGCTAATATCTTTAAATTGAAAAAACTCAGAAGTATTGTCACAAAATAAAGGTAAAAAGGTAAGTTCTTACATAGCATAGTACCCAGTGCTTGGGACTGATCAAAGTACCCAGTGCTTGGGACTGATCAAAGTACCCAGTGCCTGGGACTGATCAAAGTACCCAGTGCTTGGGACTGATCAAAGTACCCAGTGCTTGGAATTGATCATAGTACCCAGTGCTTGGGACTGATCAAAGTACCCAGTGCTTGGGACTGATCAAAGTACCCAGTGCTTGGGACTGATCAAAGTACCCAGTGCTTGGGACTGATCAAAGTACCCAGTGGTTGGGACTGATCATAGTACCCAGTGCTTGGGACTGATCAAAGTATCCAGTGCTTGGGACTGATCATAGTACCCAGTGCTTGGGACCGATCAAAGTACCCAGTGCTTGGGACTGATCAAAGTACCCAGTGCATGGGACTGATCAAAGTACCCAGTGCTTGGGACTGATCAAAGTACCCAGTGCTTGGGATTGATCATAGTACCCAGTGCTTGGGACTGATCAAAGTACCCAGTGCTTGAGACTGATCAAAGTACCCAGTGCTTGGGACTGGTCAAAGCGCCTTTCACTTCACCCCCTGGCAGACCTGTTCATTCCAACACCAACTCAACTTCTCTGGGAAGCATTCAGCCATGCTGTAATTACTACACTATTCATTCACATACTGCACATGTTAGGAAACAGCAGCAAGAGGATTCAAACTCGTCTTCTCCACTGAGAGTCCAATGTTTTAACTTCTACACCACTGCGCGCCACTGTTTCACCAACAGAAACATTTAACAAGTTAAATAGTGCCAAATTGGTATTACCTCGATGGTTTCTGGCACAATGAGTTCCACGTCTCTCTGTCTCCACATGTCAACACACTGTTAAACACACAAACAAGTCAGCTTCAAATTAAACAATACAATTTACAAAGACTTCTATTATCTTGCCGTCATGTGAAGACTTAACTTTTAATTGTGCATCTGTTAATAACTTTAAAATTCTCTTTAAAGTCATTTAGAATTAGTAAAAGACAAGATTGTCTAAACGTTAATTAGTACATAATGCAATATGAACCAAGTTCTATACCAGTCAGTGAGATGCCACATGTGAACTTACCATCTTGCCAACCTTCAGATTGACATGTGGTACTGGTTTCAGTTTCTCTTTCTTGCGGCAGTCAATGAGATGCCACACGTCAACTTACCGTCTTGCCAACCTTCAGATTGACATGTGGTACTGGTTTCAGTTTCTCTTTCTTGCGACACACAAAGTCGTGCAGTCTAAGGTGTGCCGGAGCGGGACACTGGGCCATCTTCCTCCTCCGACTGACGGCTGCCTGGGAACACTTCCGCACTGACCTACAAGCCAGATGCTTCCCAGTCACCAGTCACACAATCACTTGTCCGAGTTTCCAAATGGACAGAAATTGGAAGGAGAGCAACTCTGTGTGGAAAGACTAAAGGTACAAAATCTAATCGTTTTATCGTAAAATTCAAACATTCAAATTAAACAGATTATAATACAAATTAAACAGATTATATCACAGGCTTGTCTATGAACATAATAAACATTTGTTTCTTGTTAAAATATGACACAAGACCACAGTAACACATTAATCAGGGTTGAAAAAATCATGATTTTAAAAAAATAAATTAAAAATCAGATTTTTTATTTAAATCGGAATTTTTTAATTTATTTTATTTTTTTATTTATTTTATTTTTTTTTTAAATCTGGTATACACAATGTCATAAAATATTTTACTATCAGGCTGTTTGGTGTCAATACAGCTACAAAAGTGTGCGCACTTTGTGCTTTTTTATTAAAAAACACACAAAACTTTGTTGATCTTGATGCTTGAAAACAATTATTTGTGCTAAATTCATATAAATCAGTGATTAAAAAAACCGGAAGTAAAAAAAATCATAAATCAATGATTTTTTGGGAGCAATTTAAATCATGATTTAAATCAATGATTTAAATCAAATGATTTAAATCAAACAACCCTGACATTAATTAAATTATTCACATAATAACTGATAATGTCATATATTAACATTAACATGAAAAAACATCAGGACATTTAATCAGACACTGACAGAAAAAACTCCTTTGTCAACAAAACCATCAAACAATGGCTTTATAAATCCTATGGTCACATATAAAGTTTAAATACATTTGCAAATTTATATGGCATACATAAAAATGTATACATAAACAAAGATGGGAAATCTAAACTGAAAATAAAGCAAATCATAAATCACAATGTCATGTAAATGTCATCATTAAATTACATGGCAGGAAATACATGTACTGACATTGTTTCAATGACAGTATAAAGAAAGACCTTGCTTATAAAACTCATGGCAGCAGGTAAATAAGTGGAAATATAAATTACAATGGCATGACTAAACTCCAGTCATAAATCAAACTGGCATCTTAAACAGCTCCACTGCTATCATTTACAAAATGAACTTAAGATGTCTTCAAAAATGAGAACAGAACAAAGGAATGAACTCCAGCCTTTGTAATAATATGAGTAAAGAAATGTTCAACTGTCACAAATGAAATGGCCATACAAGAGACATCGTATATGAAATACTTGTCTGTTGCCAGCTGTACATGTCTGGCTGCTATATTGTACACTGTATTGTATCTACAACTACCTTTATTAGATTTTTAAAATTCTGCTAAAACAGTTATTGTTTCAAAGTACAATCAGTATGAGTTGTTAGTTTCAGATGCACTGCCCCATAAACCCAATAAAATATTCATAGATTTCACATTGAACTATTTACTGAATTTTACATAATAAATATCATCATTAATATCATTGGTCACATGGAGATGAACCGGTCATCTGGAGATGAACCGGTCATCTGGAGATGAACCGGTCATCTGGAGATCAACATACAGACCTCCCAATCAAATAGAGATCTCCCCACATGGAATGCCATAGCGAGACATTTTTTCAAGGAGGATTACCAATTCTCTTCCCTTGGTGGCGCCACCGAATGTATTTTACCAAAATTATGCTGGAGTTCTCATCACCCAAAAACACGAACATTTGCAAAGGATGCGATTTTCAGGTTTTGAGCTTTATTAAATTTATTTACATCTTTAACTCATTAAACTGTACTATACAATCATATGCAAAAACTTAATCAAGCTAAAAAAATCTAAAAATCAATTCATTAACAATTATCATTGCCAGAAATCAGGAGATTGGGAGACTGTACGAAAAATTAGCAAAAAGCGGGAGATCTCCAGCTATAACGGGAGACTTGGAAGGTGTGATGTCATCAAATGAGAACAACTAAACGTAGACTACTACCTCTTGAGTGAGTGAGTACCCAGCTTCTGTCTCTCATAGTTGAGTATGTTGGTGACGAAGCCGACGGCAGGAGAGGGATGTAGACACAGCGGGCCGCTGGTAGCCAGGAGTATCTGACTCTCCAGGTTAAACTTGTCCTCCGGTGTCCAGCGATGCTCGTCGTTGGTCAGTGCATTTAGGTCACACAACATTGACTGCAACATACAGCGATTTTCATTTACCATAATGAAGATGTGTCAAAACTAGAAGTGACTATCAGGTAGACCTGGGGTCAATTATACTGTAATTGTAATAGTAATTATTCCATTTCTTCAAATAATAGTAGTATTATTAGTGCTCATTCTGTAAAAACGCCATATTGGAAGTTTATGAAAACACGGTTAATTTGGCAATTCTGGTCGCTAAAACTGCCCTAAACCACAATATTTCACAATCATATGTGACATATGTGGACCTAAAGTGATGTAGTATGATATAATGAACGTCTTGGGATAGATAAAGCGAAGTAAGAGTGAAACACAAAGCCGTAATAATAAGGGCCCTGTTTATGCAAGATTACTGATAAATGAAGATAATTACCAAATAGATTTGAAGAAATATATATTTATTTATATTATCACAGTGACACAAGTAGCCCTGCTGATTTGTTTCGCCAACTATTGTTACTATTGATATTTCAGTGTACTAGCGATGATAACTATCATTAGTGAAATGCTCTATCAATAGTATTGCATCGTCACACCGACTATCGCAGTGCATCAACAGTTTGATGTATTGTTGAGAAGACGGAGGTGCTTTGGGTCGGGCAGCAGAAAAAAAATCTTTACATAAGACTGGATGGGAAGAAACTGAACCAACGAGACAGCTTTGTATATCTGGGTGAAGGGGTTTGCGGGGACGGCAGCACGGAGACGGAAATTCGTAGGAGAATACAAGCTGGGGTGAGTGCGTGGAGGAAAGTAGAAGGGGTGAATGGAGATAGACACATATCTCAAAAGCTAAAAGGAAAGTTTCTTAACTCATGCACAACACCATACTACCTATACGACCTAGAGACCATGGCGATGACAGCACCAGCCTACCTATACGACCTAGAGACCATGGCGATGACAGCACCAGCCTACCTATATGACCTAGAGACCATGGCGATGACAGCACCAGCCTACCTACATGACCTAGAGACCATGGCGATGACAGCACCAGCCTACCTACACGACCTAGAGACCATGGCGATGACAGCACCAGCCTACCTACACGACCTAGAGACCATGGCGATGACAGCACCAGCCTACCTACACGACCTAGAGACCATGGCGATGACAGCACCAGCCTACCTACACGACCTAGAGACCATGGCGATGACAGCACCAGCCTACCTACACGACCTAGAGACCATGGCGATGACAGCACCAGCCTACCTATACGACCTAGAGACCATGGCGATGACAGCACCAGCCTACCTACACGACCTAGAGACCATGGCGATGACAGCACCAGCCTACCTACACGACCTAGAGACCATGGCGATGACAGCACCAGCCTACCTACACGACCTAGAGACCATGGCGATGACAGCACCAGCCTACCTACACGACCTAGAGACCATGGCGATGACAGCACCAGCCTACCTACACGACCTAGAGACCATGGCGATGACAGCACCAGCATACTTACACGACCTAGAGACCATGGCGATGACAGCACCAGCATACCTATACGACCTAGAGACCATGGCGATGACAGCACCAGCCTACTTACACGACCTAGAGACCATGGCGATGACAGCACCAGACCTAGAGACCATGGCGATGACAGCACCAGCCTACCTACACGACCTAGAGACCATGGCGATGACAGCACCAGCATACTTACACGACCTAGAGACCATGGCGATGACAGCACCAGCATACCTATACGACCTAGAGACCATGGCGATGACAGCACCAGCCTACTTACACGACCTAGAGACCATGGCGATGACAGCACCAGCCTACCTACATGGCCTAGAGACCATGGCGATGACAGCACCAGCCTACCTACATGGCCTAGAGACCATGGTGATGACAGCACCAGCCTACCTACACGGCCTAGAGACCATGGTGATGACAGCACCAGCCTACCTACACGGCCTAGAGACCATGGGGATGACAGCACCAACTCTGCGAAACCCTGTGAAACCCTGCGAAACCCTGTGAAACATGTTAACCTGAACAATTTAAATGATGTTTTATCACAAAATATACATCTCTATGTTTTTATTATTATTTATACACTTTTCTATAAGTAAAATTTTTTTATTTTAAATAATTTATTACAATAATTATAATTTATTATACTTTATTATAATTATTATAATTTATTAACATCCTGCATGTCTTATAACATTTTGTTTAACCAGAAAATGTATATTTCTTTCATAATCTCAAATGTGAATAAAGTTTTGGAAAGTCGATTACCGTAAATTCTGTATTTGTAGCCGCGGCTTCAAACTACAAATTCTTCAGTTTTTGCTACCTCTCTCATATGTTGGTACTTTTTATACTGTATGATCAAAAAGCACTGTAATGATTCAAAATAACTAGAGAGAATCCTTATTATAGCCTTAGTAATAAAATGCATGTTTTACATAGACCATCTGGGAATTACCAAGGTGTCAAATCTCTGGAACATCTGGAAATCTCTCAAATCTATTTGGTAAAATCAGAAAATTTAAAAGTTGCCAAATTTGTGATTACCACTACTTAGTTTTGGTGTCATACAATTGATATTTGTGTGTCGCATCAGGAAGTATTCATCCTGTATGTTGCACCAGGAAGTATTCATCCTGTGTGTTGCATCAGGAAGTATTCATCATGTGTGTTGCATCAGGAAGTATTATTCATCCTGTGCATTGCACCAGGAAGTATTCATCCTGTGTGTTGCGTCAGGAAGTATTCATCCTGTGTGTTGCGTCAGGAAGTATTCATCCTGTGCATTGCACCAGGAAGTATTCATCCTGTGTGTTGCGTCAGGAAGTATTCATCCTGTGTGTTGCGTCAGGAAGTATTCATCCTGTGCGTTGCACCAGGAAGTATTCATCCTGTGTGTTGCACCAGGAAGTATTCATCCTGTGTGTTGCATCAGGAAGTATTCATCCTGTGTGTTGCACCAGAAAGTATTCATCCTGTGTGTTGCACCAGGAAGTATTCATCCTGTGTGTTGCACCAGGAAGTATTCATCCTGTGTGTTGCGTCAGGAAGTATTCATCCTGTGTGTTGCATCAGGAAGTATTCATCCTGTGTGTTGCATCAGGAAGTATTCATCCTGTGTGTTGCATCAGGAAGTATGCATCCTGTGTGTTGCACCAGGAAATATTCATCCTGTGTGTTGCATCAGGAAGTATTCATCCTGTGTGTTGCATCAGGAAGTATTCATCCTGTGCATTGCACCAGGAAGTATTCATCCTGTGTGTTGCGTCAGGAAGTATTCATCCTGTGTGTTGCGTCAGGAAGTATTCATCCTGTGTGTTGCGTCAGGAAGTATTCATCCTGTGCGTTGCACCAGGAAGTATTCATCCTGTGTGTTGCACCAGGAAGTATTCATCCTGTGTGTTGCGTCAGGAAGTATTCATCCTGTGTGTTGCATCAGGAAGTATTCATCCTGTGTGTTGCATCAGGAAGTATTCATCCTGTGTGTTGCATCAGGAAGTATGCATCCTGTGTGTTGCACCAGGAAATATTCATCCTGTGTGTTGCATCAGGAAGTATTCATCCTGTGTGTTGCATCAGGAAGTATTCATCCTGTGTGTTGCATCAGGAAGTATTCATCCTGTGTGTTGCATCAGGAAGTATTCATCCTGTGTGTTGCACCAGGAAATATTCATCCTGTGTGTTGCATCAGGAAGTATTCATCCTGTGTGTTGCATCAGGAAGTATGCATCCTATGTGTTGCACCAGGAAGTATTCATCATGTGTGTTGCACCAGAAAGTATTCATCCTGTGTGTTGCATCAGGAAGTATTCATCGTGTGTGTTGCATCAGGAAGTATTCATCCTGTGTGTTGCATCAGGAAGTATGCATCCTATGTGTTGCACCAGGAAGTATTCATCATGTGTGTTGCACCAGAAAGTATTCATCCTGTGTGTTGCATCAGGAAGTATTCATCCTGTGTGTTGCATCAGGAAGTATTCATCGTGTGTGTTGCATCACGAAATATTCGTCCTGTGTGTTGCATCAGGAAGTACTCACCCTTCTGTTAACAACATTAATATTGTATGAAAACTTTGAAGTTGCCAAACCTTTCATTTTGTTATGTCTCTGAGTGCGGGTTTCCAATTATTATTATTATTATAAGGTGTCTGACTAACATGTGACGTAGGTCTTAGTAGGATGTGCTGTGAGTCGAAAGTTCCATCAGTTGTTCTTCGGTAGTCTCTCAGCTCTATGATAACACAGCCACTGTAGAAGACATTTAGCTGAAACAAGACAAGACTCATTGCGATCTTCTAACATCACTGACAAACCCAGGATATGATCAATACTACTCTATTAATTCAAGCTATCAAAATAACCAATTCTAACTCGGCTACGTTAACATTCAGTTGTATTAGTTTACATTTTCATGGATTCGCTGTGCGATACCATGTTGGCTGATCATTTCGGCAATTAATCATTCGTGTAAGCCAGCCTTCACAAGTTTTGTAAAACATCTATTCCCAGATGCCTGTCCTGTGCTTACCGACAGTTTATCGAGCAGGTCGACAAGGAGAGGTGGCAGCTCCTCTGCGTCTATGTACTCCAGTAACTCGACTTCCTACAGTGCAACAATGAGCTTTAGAGGATGCACTTATCCACAAGATAGTTTCATGACAACAGGAGTTCCTACACATTCGAGAGTTAAAAAGTGTGATTTAAAATTTTTTTAAACATCAAACAATTATTTCTTTTATTTAAATCAATGTTTTCAATGTCAATTTTTTTATTTTTGACAACTGTAATTTTTACATGCTATATAGTCTTTTGCAACTATTCATGATAAAAAACATTATCAACTTATGTCGTTATAACAGTGAAGATAAATATAAAAAAATAAAATAAATAAATAAAAAAAATTATTATTATTATTTACTGTATAAATGGTATTTGGTTGTTGTACTTCAAAGTGTATTTTCTCAAAACTGCATTTTCAGTTGACCTTTTTATTTACAAATGCTTTAACTCCATGATCTCCATCATGTCTGTAGATATTAACTTGAAATATCAATTGGAGTTCCCTGAAATAATACACAACACAACAATAGCTTTTTATTAGCTGTAACACTGACTGCTGTATCTCTAGTGTTACAACAGCTGTAACATTGACTGCTGTATCTCTAGTGTTACAACAGCTGTAACACTGACTGCTGTATCTCTAGTGTTACAACAGCTGTAACATTGACTGCTGTATCTCTAGTGTTACAACAGCTGTAACACTGAGTGCTGTATTTCTAGTGTTACAACAGCTGTAACATTGACTGCTGTATATCTAGTGTTACAACAGCTGTAACACTGAGTGCTGTATCTCCAGTGTTACAACAGCTGTAACATTGACTGCTGTATCTCTAGTGTTACAACAGCTGTAACACTGAGTGCTGTATCTCTAGTGTTACAATAGCTGTAACATTGACTGCTGTATATCTAGTGTTACAACAGCTGTAACAATGAGTGCTGTATCTCTAGTGTTACAACAGCTGTAACATTGACTGCTGTATCTCTAGTGTTACAACAGCTGTAACACTGAGTGCTGTATCTCTAGTGTTACAATAGCTGTAACATTGACTGCTGTATATCTAGTGTTACAACAGCTGTAACAATGAGTGCTGTATCTCTAGTGTTACAACAGCTGTAACACTGACTGCTGTATCTCTAGTGTTACAACAGCTGTAACACTAACTGCTGTATATCTAGTGTCACAACAGCTGTAACACTGACTGCTGTATTTCTAGTGTTACAACAGCTGTAACACTAACAGCTGTATATCTAGTGTCACAACAGCTGTAACATTGACTGCTGTATCTCTAGTGTTACAATAGCAAGCATGTTTCAGGGATTTATTTTTATGTTTTATAAAATAAAACAATTATTTGAAAGAAAAGGGACAAACTGGACGTGTCATTGCAGATATTGTCTTTCATAGGATATTAAACAATTTGATGGCCACCGTTTCCAATCATGTATTTTATTCAAAAACAAATGTGATTGTTTGTAATCAGATGATCCTAACTAATATTTTTTTTTAAATAAGTAGTTATAATAAAAAATAGAATATGGCTATGAATATCGCATTGTTTATGGTGAAGGTGAACTTTACTTGATACTGGATCTGATGGGTGTGTAGTAGAATGGAATTAATTATTGTAATTTCACCAGCGTGGAATAACTGAAAAGTGTTGCCAACTGGTGTTAAACAGTTGGTACCACTTTTCAGTTGTTCTACATTAGTCACCAAATTACACCACTAGTGCTATACCTTATTGTATAGAGAAAAAATAAGAACAGATTCCTTTACATTTTTCCATGGCCCAATTTTTTTTGCTTGTTAGATCGAATACAGTATATCAAATGCAAAAACAATGGCAGCATTGCTTACTTCATAAGGTAATTTGCTTACTTCATAAGGTAATCTGCTTACTTCATAAGGTAATTTGATGGTCTCGGAGTTGCAGCCATTTCTTCCCTTGATCATGAGAGAGTAGCCCTCATTGCCCGGGTACAGGTTGACCACCAGGGTGTTGAGAAAGTCCCTTTTCACCAACTTGTCCAACAGGTGAGAGGCACATCGCAGCTTCTGTCAAAAGAAACAATTAACAAACCGACTGTTAAGCAACAACTATTATCATCACGACTCTCATTTTTTTGCTTAGCTATCGTCAGCTTAACCCACGTTCAAATTTTTTTACTGTGACCTTTTCATCAGACAAGGTTTACTCACTGAAACATTTACCTCAATCAACCAATTAGGATTCCCAAATCCTATATATAACCGAAACCCTAACCGGCTGGTTGAGCAAACTTGTTCAGGGAACAAACCTCATCTGATGAATAGATGACAGTGAAAATTTCATGAAAATCGGTTCAGAAGTTTTCGAGATATTGCATTATATGAAGAGCTGACTTGCTTACACACTCTTTGACTGATTCAGAGAAAAACACAAAAGTTGTAGGAATCACTGTGATTAATCTTTTCCAGAACATTACAAAAGCTATGGCATAGAATTGAGAATGAACTTAATCTATTAGTTGACGAACAAGTGTTTCTGTTATGTGTTAACACCTCCTGGTGTTTCTGTCATGTGTTAACACCTCTTGGTGTTTGTGTTATGTGTTAACACACCTTGGTGTGGGCTTCCTTCTTGCTTTCCTCCAGATACACGTCCAGCAGTCTGGGCAACAGAGGCTTCCTGGACACACAACATGTCAACATCCTTGTAGTTATGCATGTTTCAAACAAGGTTTTTTATTATAGGATGAAGTCTGCAAATGACACCATTGATACAATTTTGTATTACAATTATCCACATTTCTGTGTTAACCTACATCATGTATTTTTATAATCTACTATGCTTTATAAGAAACTGCATGCTTGCAAATGACTGCATTGTATTTCTCACATTTAGTGTAGGTGTCGTGACACATTATGAGTATACAGACAGTAGTGGATATGTATATTATATAAACAAATAGTATTCATGCAGTGATTGTGGCATGGCTTAATGCTTCCCAGAGAAGCCGAGTTGGTGTTGAAATGAACAGGTCTGCCAGGGTGTGAAATGTAAAGCACTTTGACCGGTCCCAAGGACTGGATACAGCGCTACTTACTTGTAAGAACTGAAATATGAGTTGAAGCACTTTGCCTACCTCTTTGAGTCTGCTGAGCTCTGTGTGTGCAGTCTGCCTGGCTGACTCCATGCCAACTCAGTGAGACTCTGTAGACCACAGATGAAGTAATCATACTCGGTAATCATAACCACGTGTAGTTGTTGAAATTTGTTGCGTAATCATACTCATACTCAACTACATGTTAAAAAAGGCCAAGTAATTACATTGCCAAAGTAATCATAATCATGATTACAATCACATTTACAATTATCTTGTGCATATTTATGTTGCCCAGGTCATGACTACAATTGTACGCAGGCTTTTCTCTTATTCTTGTATCTAATCCAAGTACAGTAACTGTGTTTTAATGTTGTGTAACACTTGTGTTTGATTTTGTCTTGAATAACATTGGTGACAATAATAACATGGGTTTTGTCAATCATAATCTTGAATGTAATCATGATTCTAATAATTATTACATGCAAAAGTAATCGTAATTAATTACACTCATTTAAAAATTATTAGCGTTAGGGTTAAGGACTGTCTAAGTGATCATATTTGTAATCATACTCATAAATGCTAACAGTAATTGTAATCAATTACATATGTGGTGTAATCGTCCCATCTCTGCCATAAACAGTCGTCAGTTAATGAGTGATGGCAGGGAACCCAGGAACCAGACAACACAGAAAACAAGGCAGAATGGAAGGCTGAGTAAAAGAAGGAAGAGGGTTGGGAGAGAAATGAGGGATAGACTAAATCAGTGAAATGCTGGACTTACCTCCGCATGTTCCAGGGCCTTTCCAAGATCTCTCATCCTAACAACAAGAAAAACACATTATACATTTTGAAGCATATCCATGAACATACTGGAGCAACATAATCAAGACAACAGCATCACACACAGCACTTCCTGAAGCAGAGTATCATCTGCGACCGCGGAAAAAAACGGGAAAATTATGGAGTAATTTATATACAACTTAGTAGCTGTTTTAATACATTTTGACATATATTTCTAATAGGTGTAGAGAGCATGCCATGCATACTGATTATATATGTATATATATATATATATGTGTGTAAGGCTTCACACGCAACAGTAACTGTTGTTTCAATGGCAACCCATCTAAATGAATATGATGTTCCATTTACAAACTTCAAAGAGGTTATAAGTATTATGGATTGTTATCCTTTAACTAATTTTTTTTAATATGGCTTTGTTTAGAAAAAATTAACTGTGTGTGTGCGTGCGTGCGTGCGTGCGTGCGTGCGTGCGTGCGTGCGTGTGTAAGACTGTTATGATGTATAAATAATAAAGTACAAACAATACACATATTACCTATTTTGACAAAATATTAAATGCAATATGTTCCCTGGAGTGTCTCAATTCAGGTCCTTTTTTAAAAGGTACTGCCTTTTTCAGGTATGAATTTCAGTTCATTTTCCAACCAGTGCAAGATCATTTACCAGGGATAAAAACCCACTGAAGCCCAAGCAACTTTATTTGTGTGTACATGACTACTACACGTATGCTAACTCTACTGCCAACTACTACCCACTTATTTAACCTAAATTACATCTGTGTAACAACAAACTTTCACACCCTCATTGCATTTATGTGCATCAGTATGAACGAAGCCACAAATGAAGGATTGCATGATAACAGAGGGTGATAAATAAATGGAACAATTGTGTTAATAGCAGTGTGAATATTATGTTTAAAAATAAAACTGACAGATATCTGATATATGTGAGGTATACAGAGATGATCAATTGTTTGACTCTTGATAAGCCAATGACATCCTTGTCCACATCTGGAGCTTTTGGCTTTGGGTGGCAGCTTTGTTAAATGACAAAACACGACTAACATATCATACACGCCTGTGGTTTCCCTGTATTGCATCATGCTGCACTACTTCTGGCCATGGTCCATGATGACAACTGACAGTTCCATTCAACACTCAAGTGGACACACCCCAAACTTCAATCATCACACGTCTGTGAAACAAACTTCCTGTCCAGCCATACAGAAACTGTCCAGAGATGGACCTGACAGGCCAGAGGGAGAGACTGCTGATCACTCTTCCACTGGACACTGCACATACTGGACACGGGCCATCAGTTCTCACACACTGTGGCAATGTTATACATGTTCACTCACCACTGATTTAAGCAATTCTATGTTTGTTTTGATGGAATTTTTTTACAAATCCCCTTTGTGACATGACTTACTTTTCCACCAAGATTTAAATGATTTATGCCAAGGGTCGCCAACCTTTTTGAATGGAGGCCAAATTAGTTACTTGGAATGGGTCAGTGGGCCACACACGCAAGCATGTACACTATCTTTATTGTAACTGGTACAATATATATATATATATACATTGTACAATATATGTATATATATATATATATATATATATATATATATATATATGTATATATATATATATATATATATATGTGACTTTGTGTGATTTCGAACGCAAACGTGAACGTAGTTTATGGTCTTCACATTCTGCATTTCTAGGCTTGCCACACAAGCTTTCGTGGTGGATGATGGAGTGGGCCCTGAAGAGCTTTGCCCTGGCACCTGCATTGTCTCGAACCTTTTCCATCAGCGGATAATTTATCAGGTAATGAATGTTATTCAAAACAACACATTATCACTCAAACACACAAAAATAGTGGATAAAAGTATATTTTATATGGTATTACCAAGTTGCATTAAGTGATCTGTCTACAAAAGTCTAGGCGGGACGTACTATTTTTGCATTTTATATATATATCAATATTGCTAGCATGGGCCATGTTATGTACAATCTCGCTGTCAGTCCATGGGCTGTATGAAATAGCTCCAGAGGCTGCAGTTGGCCCACAGGGTGCAGGTCGCCGACCCCTGATTTATGCTAAGGGGTAGGAACAGGGCATTAATTACTGTCAGCTGATCAATATGTATGATTCCAAATTTCCAACTGGTTTTCATGTGAATAATAAACCAGTCTGCAACCTATTGGTGTCCCATGACTACCATCCATTCCTAATGCTTGATCTTGATCATAACATGAATACTGTAAATTAAATGTTCAAACCAGGTCAAAATAAACTGAGTGTAAGTCCAATAATGCCAGTGTCTCAACTGTTTATAGCACTTGATGTAACGTATAAATTAGTCTACATAGATCACATTGTCAATTTTTTTCTATATCAACAGGTAAACCAAACTGCTCTTTGGTGAGTAAAAAGTGATTAGTGGTGGACTGATTTTAATGCTACTTTTTCCAGTCAATAAATGTACCAGTTTTCTTCAGATGCAAATGAAAATGTTTCCATTTTCAAAGACCATACTAGTTTAGTTCTCATGACAGCAACTATTAACAACATGTACCAAGATTACAAGAAGATATTCTGAAATGGCACTGCCACTGAGCACAGGTGGATATTTACATAATATTATACAACTGTATCCAAGTTGGTTCAAATGTACTCAACCCAAATGAAAGTCACAGGACACTAATTGAAACCTGTTGTTTGGAAATTAGTAGCTGATTAGGCACTTGTCTAAAATCCAGGCCCACCTCAATGTTGCTGTTAGAACATGCAATATGTATAGTAACTATGCACAATGCATTCATAATGCATACGGAACATATAAATTGTTAAACATGATGTGCATAAAAAACATATTTAATCACTTTTTTCGATGCTCAAATCTGCATATTTAACTCGCTTTCAGCGTCACAATCTTGCAAATAAAAGGGGCAAGATGGTGCTCAATGCAGGTTAAATATGCGAAATCTAGCTTCGCAAAAAGGTGATTAAATGTGATATACACACATCATGTTTAATAATTTACATGTTCCATAGTTCAGTATGCATTGGGCATGCACATGCATTGTGCATGGTTGCTGTACAAGTTGCATGTTAATAACTGAAAATTGAGGTGGGCCCAGATTCTAGACAAGTGCCGCTGATTAAAATAACGTTATCGCTCAGCATTTTCACTTAGTCTTAGACTTAGGGTTTCATTTCAGACCATGTTTGTATTCATGTTTCACTTTAGCAAGTTTAGGTGTTATTTGTCTTTACTGAAGTCATTGTATTGTTTGCTTCACATAATCACATAATAATATAAGAAGAAACTGTGCTGTGGATGTGTCTGTGTATCTAGGCCTTCTACACAGGGCCAGGGCCCAGCCCCAGTAAGGCAGCAGGAACTTGAAGCATTGAAGGCAATTGAAGCTAATAATTTCAGAAAGATGCATGCCAGTTTTTTCTGACAGATGTAATTGAAATTATATTTGCGCTTAACCATTCAAACAGTTGCATGCGTGTGTTCTAAATTCACCTTCATACAAGTGCTCCGAAGTAATTAATGCAGACTCGTTGACATAATTGGATTAATTTTGTAAAAATTTGGACGGCGATACCGATTCATGGAAGCTGCCATATTGTTTAGGCCATGTGCCACCTGCCGGCAAAGCACAGAAACATAATTGCCGGAAAATAGGTAGTACTCGCTAGGTGGCGACTGGGATTTTACCACAACTGTTTTTTGGCGCTGTTAGCGCATACAGCCACTGGTAGCAGAGCCAACATGACCTCGTCGGGGGGTCGGTAGTGTTTTTAAATGTTTCCACATTAGGTTTTATGCATATGCACTTGATCTTTGAATATATAGACGGCACAGGTGTAGAAAGTTTGATGTAGAGGCGTGGTACTCGATAGTCATTCTCTCCGACGCTCTCTCTTCTCTGATTCTGTCCACATTTCATTTCTTCTGCTTTCCTGATACCATTCTGCACAGCCTCTGACCAGTTGTTGCGGTCTGCTGCAGCAAATTTCCAGGACTCTATGCCGATCTGAGCAAATTTTGTGTATCGGTTGCAAGCATCCCTGAACCGCAGAACTGGACGGCCGACACGCCTTGCACAAAAGGCAAGCTCACAATCCTTTGAATACTCCGTACGGCAAACATGGCCAATCCTGCGCATAGACTATGCACATTGTAGCTACATGAGCCGAAAGTAAATATGACATGTGCTACTTCCGAAATCGATACTGCAAAGTCGAAAAAGTGTATACGTGTTTGAACAAGATTTAACCAGATTGCCATCCCAAACAACAAGTTCCAGATGGCAAGTGGACAAGGAAGCCATTGGCTTATCGAGAGTCCATCCAATTTCTCATCTATGTGTAGCCCGCCCTTATCAGATATCTGTCAATTCTATTTTAAACATATTCACACTACTAGCATTAACACAATCATTTGGCAGTTTGTTCCATTAATTTATCACCCTCTGTGAGAATTGCTTTGTACAGGGGTACAATTAGCTGTTTTCCTTATACATGATAGTTCTCCTAATTAGCCCTAGAATTTGATTTCCTTTCAAAGCAGCGATCCCACATTGCTCTGAAACTTTCATGTCAGCACTAAATGTTACTCCTAAGTCCTTTTCTTGTGTGGTTCTACCTAATACAGCATCCCCCATTTTATATTCTTCGTCCAAGTGTCCATGTCCTATGTGTACACATTTACACTTCCCAAAATTTAATAACATTTGCCATTTTCCTGACCATTTAACTAATTTATCTAGATCATCCTGTAAATTTTGTTTATCTGTATCATTAGTAACCTTTCTGAATACTTTTGTGTCATCTGCAAATTTGAGAACTTTGCTAGATATGTCATCTTCCAAATCATTTATACATATATTAAAAACAGTATAGGGCCTAATACTGATCCCTGTGGTACCCCACTCAAAACAGATTTCCAGTTTGAAATCTCACCATCTACTGTTACTCTCTGTTTTCTGTGTGTAAGCCACTTTTCTATCCAGTTGATTACATCATTACCTATGCCATGAGCTTTTAGTTTAAGTAACAATCTTTGATGTGGCACTTTATCGAAAGCTTTCTGAAAATCTAAGTAGACAACATCCATTGTTGACCCGTCATCTACCCACTTTGTAATTTCTTCAAAAAACATAAGAGATTAGTTAGACATGACCTTGCTTTTATGAACCCATGTTGATATGTATTCATTAATTTATGTTTTACAAGGAATTCCACCATGTGGTCTCTAATTAATGTTTCGAGTAATTTACATACAACTGATGTTAAACTCACTGGTCTGTAATTTTCTGGCTTGTTCCTCGATCCCTTCTTAAATAGCGGCGTAATGTTTGCCTCTTTCCATTCTGAAGGAACTATTCCTTCTTCTAGTGACACAATTTTGCGAGTGATGTACTAATTTGCTCAGCAATTTCCATAAGCGGTTAATTTTCTTTGCCTTTGTGACTCCTGACAGTCCCCCCGGCCAGTATTTCGTCCATCCTTGAAAAGCGACTGATACGATAATTTTTTCTTTTTTGAATTTCGTGATTCAGGCGATCGATAATGCTTGCGACTCATCATCGAAATGTGAACACACTAATTGCCTGCTCCTGGTACTTGTATAATTATGTCATCGAACAACTTTACGGAAAATTAGTGGAACAGAAAATTAAAACAATTATTGTACTTTGAACACAATGAAATTGGCACATAACTCATTTATTGGGTTAATCATGGTATATTGTATTGCAAGCCATAGCTAACCCAACAAATACAAGCTATAACATGGAGGATGGGTACGAACACTAGCAAAGTGCATATCTGTGAAGGAAAAAATATTCTAAGTAGCCCCGGTTCACCCTATAACATTTTGCGCAACAGGGCTTCCCAACAAATTACGTAATAATGTGCTGTCCAAATCGCATTATTTTTAAGATCTGCACAATTACCTATAAAGCACTTTCATCCAAGCAACCAGCATATCTACATTCACTGCTCACTCCTGCAAGACAGCCTAGACAGCTTCGATCGTTTAATTATAATCTACTATTCGTTCCCGAGCTTAAGTCTCCAGATGATTTTGGTGTATTGCATTGCATTGCATTGCATTGCATTGCATTGCATTGCATTGCATTGTATTGCATTGCATTGTATTGCATAGATCCGCTCCTCAATCCAACCACCGGCGTTCTCACCCCACAACCACTGCAGATCCGACTCCTCGGTCCAACCATGAGAGATCCGACCCCGCGGTACAACCACCGGAGATCCGACCCTGCGGTACAACCACCGGAGATCCGACCCCGCGGTACAACCACCGGAGATCCGACCCCGCAGTACAACCACCGGAGATCCGATCCTGCGGTACAACCACCGGAGATCCCACCCCGCGGTACAACCACCGGCGATCGGACCCCGCGGTCCAACCGGGCAGCAGCTCTCAACGGTACCGCCACCGGGGAGTCGCTCTCGACGGTCCGGCCACCGGGGAGCCGCTCTCGACGGTCGGGCCACCGGGTAGCAGTTCTCGACGATTCAGCTACCGAGGAGTTGCTCTCGACGGTCGGGCCACCGGGTAGCAGCTCTCGACGGTTCAGCAACCGGGGAGTCGCTCTCGACGGTCCGACTACCGGGGAGCCGCTCTAGATGGTCCGGCCACCGGGTAGCAGCTTTCGACGGTTCAATCACGGTAACTAAGGCATTGAATTGTCGTTCAGACCGTTTTATTGCATCAGAAAACGGTCATGTGAACAATAAATATATAAATAAATTCACGTGGAAGCACAAATCTAAGACGGATCTGGGTGTCCATTTTTAAAAGCAAACTAATCATGTTTAAGTTGGTGCATTTTGAAGTCAAACTAAAAAATACAACAGAATGCCCCTCCAGCAATGGAGAAAACCATGACCCCGTTACTTGACACCCGTCCCTGGTGAAGGTGAGTGTTAACCGCTTGCAACAATAACAACTATTTAATCATAAGCCAAGAAGACACGTAGACAATAATAATGCCCGGCAATAGGGTCTAAGTGTTTACAAGTCGATCATATCTACAGAAAGGGTTCAATCACTACCCTTTCCTTCATTGAGGCAGAATGTTAGCGCTAACCGTATGATCTTTTTGACGACTGAAATGGTGGATGATGCATTCTGCATCCAACGTCTTGTCCTTGTGGACACGCGTAAGGCCCAATCCCGACAAGCGCTTAGTTGTCACCATGGTTCGGAGCTAGTTCTTGTAGCACTGTAATAACCGCTCTGTAATGACAGTCATGACAAACGTCACTAGCAGTATCACGACTACTGTATAGCTAGCTACCTGTTATGGTACAGGACTGGATAGATTTCCTGCATTGTGTCATCGAGTGTGTTGGGCCTATCAGCGACATTCACCATCTCCGTCTTGCCTTACATTTTGTAGCCGACGCAGATCACCTGGCAAGTTGTCTTGGAACACCCCATACAGCTGGACAATGAAGTGTCAGATTCATCCGCTGTCGCGGGGTGATGTACTGGGCAACGGAGCGATTCTGGGTTACTAATAGACTTGTACGTGTCAATTTCCTGCAGCAAGTGATCCACGAACGACATATCTACTGCCCTGATCCAATACTGGCTGGACGTTGTCAGTTATATCAACAGGCACGTTCTCACGGACGGTGTCAACCAGCATATTGAGTGGCTTGCTCTCTTCAATTTCAAATCTTCCCGCTAGCTCTACAGCAAATATCAAGTAGTGTATTCCACACTTCAGTGTCGGCCCTCTCCTGTTGCAGCTGGGCGAGTGTATATTCGTTTCCTCTTTGGCAGAAGTTACACTGTTTGGACTATAGGGATGCGGTCAGAGAACGCAGACTTTGGAGGACATGCCCAATGGTCAGTAGTGTTATGATGAAGTAAACATTTCTGATGGACAACAAGTAATGCCCATCTTCTTCCAAACATGTATGGGCAGTGCATGACTACAGCAGTGAATGCAGCTAGACTTGAATGTAAACAGAGCATTCGTACGACTGGACCATCCTGTCTCACAGAGAGATTGCAGATTAACTCATTTGTTCACACCAGATTGTGCATCCCCGTTTAACTCAATCTCAGTCTGTAAGACACGCAACCTCTGGGCTGAGTAGTTGAAGGAGAAGGCGATCTGCTGGACTGTGTCCATCTTTGCCGGTATGCACAATGACCGAGTTAACAGTGTGTCATTTGCATTGAGTGTGGATTGCGTCTTAATTGTGCTTGCACTCAACGATAGATGCCAGCTAGATTAGGAATGGACCATTAGATTTCTGGGGGTGGGTTGGATTTTTTATATTTGCATAGCCAGGCGTGTGCTTTCCTTTGTCCCACATGATGAAATTTGCCAAATATGTAGGACTGCAATTAAAATGTAGGCCTAATTGTTGTTGTAACTTAGGTTCTGCAATTATATTACTACTTAGATAAGAGGTGTGTATGTGCAACTGTGTTAACCATTTAACCCTGAAATGAAAATAAGTGAAAAATCGTGTTTGTCTCTAAACTAAAGGGGTGCGTTTTGACCCACACTACTTTAATAATATGGAAACGATACTCGGTTACCATGGTAGCGTCTGGCTCTGCGTAACCGAGTTGTAGAAGGTGCGTCCGCCTGCCCACACTAATCATACCGCTCCCATAAATTGTGTGCTCGAAAATAATATCACACTTGTGAATATGGTATTGATACCTCGAACTATTATGAGACGTAGTTTGACAGAGAAACAGTGTCTCGCTGTTGCGCGCGACTGCGTTCAGCCAATCCGCGGTGTCGTTACAACCCAGTCAGCCTGCCGCCGCCTCCGCCGCACATGACGTCAAACTCGGCATATATGACAACACTGGCCATGTGAAGATTGTGTGAAGGTTTGTCGGTTTTGTCTAGCAATTTAACATCGTTTGTGCGACCTGCCATTCTTAACAGTGCGTGCCGTTAAGACCTTTGCGGGCACTGTGGCTCACACGGCCGTATGTTGAACGCTTGCTCTCGTTTGTTGCGTAGGATAGGATAATGCCAATGGAGGAATATTTGGCGACCTTGGGGCTGTGGAGGAAACCCATTGCTAAAGATGGTTCGTGTCTTTTCCGGGCCGTGTCGGAACAGGTAATGACAAGCTTTTATCCTACAAACATTGCAACGTGCCAATTCATGTCAAGTTGTGGTGCAAATATCGAGGCTTGTATTTCGGTGTCATGTTTGTATTGGCCGTGTTAGGGAGGTATGATTTACGAATGTTGACTCGTCCGAGAATAAATGGACGTCCAGACGAACCACGTGGGCGTACCCCGAAGTCTGAGAGGGTCGGGTTATTAGTAGCCGCACAGAGACCGTGACAACCTGTCACGGTGTCAGCGTGCTAACGCAGAAACAAGTCTTCTCAGCTGACATTTTTGCATAATTTATTCGACTTTACTGTATACTCCGTTCACATATTATGAGTTGCCGGACAGCGATGGCCGAATCATCGCGAATGCTTTCATTCCGACAGTAAAACTTAAAAGTCGATTTACACTCATTTAAACCAGTTACAACTGGGAACCAGGCAATCAGTGTACTTATCACTGACAGGTACAAGGTATACACTGATGGTTTGCGTGATATTGAAAGTGGTGATCTATGACTGCACTTCTTGTTAGAATGATGTGCTGTCATCTAGACTAGTGATTATACAGTGCAGCGTTCATATACAATTCACTCATCTCATCTCATCTCATGCATTGTTTGGTTTGGGTAACCGCATGGACAACAAATTTCAGGACAGGAAAGGTTAAAAAATATTTTGTAACAGCAGTGTCTTCAAACAGAAGAATTTTTTTACATTTGCACCTGGAATATAATAATAAAAGTACTTCTATAGCACCTGATCAATTGAGATTGCTCTCAGGCGCTTTACATGCATAGTAGTATTCTACAGGCCATAAAATTGCTAAGAGAATAATTATACTGAGAATAATCTACACAAATTCTAAACAATGCTAACAAAATAATGATGTTAAAATATTCTGTAACACTACATTAAATATAGTTTGTAATACAAGTAAAAGTAAAAAATTATCATGAAACTGCCAACAAATTAAATATTCTCAAATATTTTAAAAACCTATTTTAAATATATTCATTTATACAAGTAAGACTCATAATATAACCATAGAAACGCTAAATACAGTTATAAAAAAAACTTCTTAAGAACTATAATTTAAATAAGTTCAGTAATACAAGTGAAAATAATAAAATAAATATGCTAAGAAAATAATATGTATAATATCTAATGAATGCACATAAAATGTCCTCATCGGTGAGTTATAAAAAACTTGTTTAAAAAGGTGAGTTTTTAAAAGTGTCAAACACTTGTAATGATTTCACTGTATAATCTAGATACTAGTCAAGGGTATCCTTGGGACATGGCTATTTCGGAGCCTGCTACAAGTTTGCTAAAACAGTCAAATTTGCCATATATAATGTGTACTATAATATAATAATATTATATAGGCTGCGGGCGGTAAGTGTATGCCTATATTAAGAATAGGCCACTATAAGGCAAGTTTGTAAGATAAAATTGCATTTATTACAGCTTAACTACTAAAATTGTACAGAACCAAGTTTCTCAGTCCTTGCACAGTTTACACTATTGATCTAACTTCAGTTCCACATCAAAGTACAAAATGTCAACTCAAAAGTTCAAAATACATTCAACAGAAACACCAGAATTAATACAAAAGTTAAGACCAAAAATATAAGATGAAAGAAAAGACGGTATAAAAGATGGTATTAAACACAGCAATGGCCACAATCAGGAGTGAGCCAGGACTTGCATTCGCCTGTACAAGTACAAACAGAACAAGTAAGCTATTTGCATCTCATAGTGGCCAGCGTAAAATAAAATGATACCAACTTGGTGAACATTTTCACGAATAAATTAGTACAACCGACAAGTGACTATGTCACATGTACATGTAAAAACTACATAACTGTGTAGTTAACACAAACTTCATCACCGGAATATTTCATAGTTTGTTAGGAAAGTTTCAGGTGGTAGGTATAAATTGGAGTACCTGGCTATAAACAATGGTGGATATTATATGTGAGTGAATAGTATTTGTGCAGTACTAGCAGTGTAGCTGAATGATTCCAGAGAAGATGAGTTGGTGTTGGAAACTTGGAATGAACACATTCGCCAGGAGGTGAAGTGTAAAGCGTTCTGGCTGTCTTGATACCACACTGTTTTTAAGAACTTTATCTTGTGGAACAGGTCCCTCGTAGTCTGTATATAGATAATTTATATGGATATATGTAATATGTTCACAGTTAATTAATCTATTTTGGAAGTAATATGTTTAGCCGAAATTACATTTTTACTGCCCGCTGTGATAGGCAACACCTTTTTTCTGATCATCCTTACTATTTCATGAATGATTGCCCAAGGCCCTAATCCATTGCACATAATTCTTTTAAACGTAGGCAATAATAACTTTGCTATAGGATTATAATATGAAACAAAATATTGACATATGCAAATAATGGCTATTTCTTATTCGTCTTTGACATTTTGTGAGGAGGAGGATTTTGTCCTAGTTGCCATTTGGGTGGGGGATTTTGTCCAAACACATGTTCACCAAAAAATTTACATTTTGTTGACATGAGACTGGACACACTAGATTATCTAAATATATTAATGTTTTGCAGTTAAACACATGGTCTGTCTGGCGGGCTGTAGTATAAAGTATGAAAATCAATATTTCTGATCATTGTGTCCACAGCAGAGAATTCTGCAATGTTTCAACTTTCAAGTTACTTTCTCTGGCAGTTTCATCCCCGAACTCTGATAAATGCATGCACCAAAATAGAACATCATGCATCTGATGCTATGATTACAGAAAGTGGTGGTTATTTTTATAATGATAGCATCCGTTTGATTAGAATGTCGTTTGCTGTGAAGCCATGTAGTGCTGGAGTCTAGCCACATGATATTTTTAACATGGCAGGATCAATATGAGACGTGTTTAGTGCTCATGCATTTGTGTGGGTTCGTCTTGTAAGTGTCATGTTGTCAGTTAATTTGAAGGGTATCTGAGCACATCAAATGTTTCTGTGATTTGCATGTGTTTGTGTAATAAATGGTCAAAGTACACAGGCCAGGCTGTTGCTAATAATGATAAAAATTAACCAATTTCTTAATACTTTAGAGGCTGTTTGCAATGGTTGACAGTGACCTAGTTCTACAAAGTGCCCTAAAGTAGAAGGTCAAGGCCTACATACTGTGTTTTTTAATGTTGATTGCATACAAAATATGACTTGTTTTTCAATCTGGGAAATGATAAACTTTAAAAAATACTAATTCAGGGAGAGGACGGGGGGTCTGAGAATTAATACACTTTGTACGAATAGGTAAATATTGACAATTTTGAACGGTTCCTTACATTCTTTTACCTTAGGCCTAGTTTGTTAAGACAATAAGGGTGGTAATGCCTGTATCTGAATGCTTCACATCAACTTATTAATAATGGCCTGTTTATTATGGTATAACAAGTGCACAAAGTCTCCCCGTTACCTTCGTAAGTGGACCTTAAATGTCCATGTGCCAGAGACTGTCACTACTGGCAGGTCTGGTTGACCATGATAATTCCAAATGCATGAGATTTGATAGGTCTGGCACCAGTGTATATCCCATTTCAATTGTACTTTGGTTTGATAGTGTAATATGTATGATCAAAGCTTTGGTGGTCACCTGCAACTAATATATCATAGAACTCTGACAACTTCTTGGTTTCATACTGCAACATCTGGATTCAATGATTAATCAACCTGTCATTTTTCAATGCGCCTTTTGTACTTGGAAAAATTATGTGTCATTTCTCAATCCGTATTGGTCACTTTCTGACAGTATTCTACACTCCGTCTATCTCTTACTAATGTACAACTGTCGGCCTGCCTGCCTATAGCACTGTACCCCTATTATAACAATAAAACATTGTCTAATATTAGCACTGTACCCCTATTATAACAATAAAACATTGTCTAATATATTTATGTAGACATTTCTTTAAAAATTAGAGGGTTGGAAAACTGGTCTTAGAACTAAAAAATGACACTAACTGGTGTCAAATAAAAAATGTTTTTATGATATGCCAATCTGAAGTTAATATGCTGTATTTCCACACTCACTAATATTTACAATGATCAAGGATTGAATAATAAATCTCATGAACTTGAGGCTAAAGCGTTAGGCAACATCATTTATTATATCATATTTCATGGTCGTGTAGTAATTAATAACTTACTAACCATGTGTGTGGCCATTAGGTGCACTACTAGGAGTGTTAGCTTCTAGCACTGAACTGTGTGTGACCATTAGGTGCGCTACTAGGAGTGTTAGCTTCTAGCACTGAACTGTGTGTGACCATTAGGTGCGCTACTAGGAGTGTTAGCTTCTAGCACTGAACTGTGTGTGACCATTAGGTGCACTACTGGGAGTGTTAGCTTCTAGCACTGAACTGTGTGTGACCATTAGGTGCGCTACTAGGAGTGTTAGCTTCTAGCACTGAACTGTGTGTGACCATTAGGTGCGCTACTAGGAGTGTTAGCTTCTGGCACTGAACTGTGTGTGACCATTAGGTGCGCTACTAGGAGTGTTAGCTTCTAGCACTGAACTGTGTGTGACCATTATGTGCGCTACTAGGAGTGTTAGCTTCTAGCACTGAACTGTGTGTGAATGAGCCTTATGAACAGCATAATTTATTAAACGTATCATATTTCATGGTTGTGTTGTAATTAATAGCAGAGTTATGGGACCGTGAAACTATCTGAAAATAGACCACATGTGTGGAAGTTTTGAGTAGAAACTGGTGTTAATCTCTTGACATAAAAACGGTGATGTCTCACTTGAAACATAGTTAAGATTTCGGGTTTTTTCATATGGATACTTACTGGATAAATGATATAGGTTTCGAGCAGAATCCAGGATGGAAATCTGTAAAACAGTTACTTTTGGATAACTTGACAAGGGGTTACTCTTTAATAAAGGTAAAGGTACGTACTTATATAGCGCTGTATCCAGTCATTGGGACTGCTCAAGGCACTTTAGTGTACACTTCACCCCCCCCGGCAGACCTGTTTGTTCAAACACCGTCTAAGCTTCTCTGAGAAATCATTCAGCCATGCTGCAATTACTGCGCAAAGACTATTTGTTCACATATCCACCTCTGTTTCTAGCCAGGTACTCATTTATACAGCTGAGTGAACTGTGGCAACGTGGGATGAACAAAATTGCCAAAGCTTCAAAATGGCAGCAAGAGGATTCAAACCCGGATTCTCTTGATTGAGAGCCTGACATTCTAACTACTACGCCACCGGACCCCAAATAAAATTTAAAAAAATCTTAACCACTTATTAAAAGTTTACTTTCAGCATTCCGCAGAAAACTAACCAATCAGAATCTGCGCCAGGAATGATAAAATAACTATTTAAACTGCAAATGCGTGAAAGTGTACTTTATTAACAAAACATATTTTATCTTATAAAAAGTTAAAATCGGTACATAAGTGGCCAGGTTACAATTCCATATTGAAATAAAAGTAGGTGAACAGAGCAACCATAGACGTACTCAACCCCAAACAATAGCATTGACCAGGGCTGGGTCCAATTGTGTAATTGTAATTGATTACAGCAAAATTGTGTAATTGTAATTGTAATTGATTATGGTTTCAAAATGTTGCTGTAATTGTAATTGTTATATTTTGTATAATTGAAATTTTATTTCAATTACAATCAATTACAGTACGTTTCATATCACAAACTACCTGAACGAATTGTCAATAAAAATATAACTTAAGTTTCACATGAGTTGAAAATCAAGACTAATAATAACACCTGCTTATATATTTATATTTAAGTCTCAGTATTCACTGTCTGGTGGGTACTTGTCAGTGGTGCTAGTGGTGGGTAGCCTTAGCAATTAGCCTTTTCAGTAAGTTGGTAACAGCCTGGAAGCAGTAAACAATGCATAGACATTGTCAGACAAAGGCTAAGCTGGTATTCAAACAACATGGAAAGACCAGTAGCCTGATATTGCTTCAGAAAATATCAGCTCAGTGAAACATTGCAGAGTTAGCAAGCCAATTACACCCCTTGTGTTGTGGTGGGTTGGAGACAAGTCAGGTGGCAATGACCGTTTATATGGCCTCTCTTCCCATTCCCAACTCACACAAAGCAAAGGGCAGACCAATTAAGAATGTCAGCTTAGAGCAGGAGCTACAACCTCAAAGTAAACACATCAAACCCTATTATTAGTATTTTCCAAAGAAAAATTTAAGAAATGTGCACGGATAAATGTCTGCATTGGAATATGTCCTGTAGGATTAAGTCTGGATATTGCATTGTATTTTTATATAATAAAAATATGTTTTAAATGGCTATCTTTTTATTTAGTATAATTCAAAGTCACAATTCAACAAAATGTACAAACATTACCGTTATATTTGTTTATCAATTGTGTACAAAATATTGAAATTCAGTAAAACATGCAAAAATACATAATTAACAAATGCTGAATATATTTGGTTCCGCATAATGTAATTGTAATTGAAATTGAAACAGTGTAATTGTAAATTGATTTGGAAAATTATGACTGTAATTGTAATTGAAATTTTTTTTTAATGTAATTGTAATTGATAGAATTTTGTGTAATTGGACCCAGCCCTGGCATTGACGTTAGAGCAGCTTTATTTAACATCTACATATTATAATGGTACAAACAAATACAACATATTATAGTGGTACATAGTGGCAAACAAATACAACATGTTATAGTGGTACGTAGTGGCAAACAAATACAACATTATAGTGGTACATATTGGCAAACAAATACAACATATTATAGTGGTACGTAGTGGCAAACAAATGCAACATATTATAGTGGTACATAGTGGCAAACAAATACAACATGTTATAGTGGTACATAGTGGCAAACAAATACAACATATTATAGTGGCAAACAAATATAGCATATCATATTTTATTGATTATCTGTCATGAATTAAAGGTTGCATGGTGTAATTGAAAAAGTTATTATTTTTTTCCAATTCCTTTTAAAAACAAAATTCCAATTGTGATTCCGGAATTGGAATTTTTTTTTCAATTACTATGTACTTGACTCCTAGACTGGTTTAGACCTCTTTTTGGGATATCACGGGATATGGAATACTGAATACAGATGAAAAGTTGATGGGGTCTTCCTGCTGTTGAAATACCTGTTGACAGCAAGGAGTGGACAGTCGTCCATGTGTGTCCCCCCTGGTCATCTGTCAAACACCTGCTAGTAAGATGACACTGTTCAAGGGAGCACCTCAACACTTATCAAGAATGTGTCATATCTTATTACTTGGTTGTCACATATGGTGACATGTTTAAAGACTCCCCTTATGTTGCTGGTGAGGTTTCTAACACTGCCTCAGACTGGCCTAGTTGAACAGACACTCACGTATGAATGAGTGGGATGGACGTGTTAGTTTCGATGTAGAAATCACCTTCATCTGTGTTAAGTGGTGTACTCATTGATCGATTTTGTCGATGATTGGTTGGTTCATGCTTCTGATAAATTAACCAATTGCTATATTGTGTGATCGATTATAATTTATAAAAAATCCTGCTGAATTTTGTTCCTGTTCCCGAGATATCTCTGGACTTGCAGGGAATCTTTTGTGCGACCAACGTTGGTACTGTGAATAATCGAGGCCAGTTATTGTGTTGTGGCATAAAAAAATTAAACTATTTGACTGTCCTGGGGAAGTTCGATCAAGAACATTTTTCATTAATTGACTACATGAACTGCATGATGCCATGAGCCCTCGTCAACGGCCGCCCCAAAACGTGGCTAATGGTCAGGTTACACTTCTTGTTACCGAGGTTAAGAACTTGTAAAGCCTGATCTCCGTAATTGTCAAATGTATATTTTCATTGTAACTGTATATTGTAACTGTATTATAGAAATGTCCTGAAATCACTGGCTGAGCAGTTTTTGGTAGATTGTGTGTAATAATTCATAAAACTGACTAAAACATGGTTTGATCAGGTCATGGAAAGTCGGGGAATTTTAATTATTTCACTGGAAGGTCAGGGAATGTTGATGCTTTGTCAAATGTTAAGTGTATTCTGATAGCTACGGCATTCTTATGGAAAAAAGTTTGCCAAAATTCAAAAGATCTTGTGCAAAATACCATTTTGTATTTTTAAACCAGTTTGAATTTGAGATGACGAGGGTGGATTGGATGGCTGTAGAAACAGACTCTATGTTCTCTGCATGAACACTGTAAGAGCATGAAAGTATATATTTTTTATGTTTATTTGACTTAAACTGGATCAGTCGTACAACGTACACTGATTCGCAACGCAACAAAACGCGAGTCGCATGTTGATATGGCAGGTGAAACAGTTATTGAACCAATTCGAAAATTTTATTGCGGCAAAAAAAAGTGTAATGAACACTGATCCAAATGCTCGAATCGCAACAAACATGTTTAGGAATATGTGCCTGGCATTGGGAGTCTGTTTGTGTTTCAGTTATTCCACACTCAGGTGTTTCACTTGAAGTTGAGAGAGGACTGTGCCCGCTACCTCGACGCACACCAACAACAGTTTGAAGCTGTAAGTTCTCTCATTTCTCAGTATGATATTTAAGTATGGAGCAGTGTCTGCCTGGAGCAGTGTGTGTGTATGGAGCAGTGTGTGTGTATGGAGCAGTGTGTGTGTATGGAGCAGTGTGTGTGTGTGTGTGTGTGCAGCAGTGTGTGTGTCTGGAGCAGTGTGTGTGTGTGTCTGGAGCAGTGTGTGGCTGGAGTTTAAAAAGTATTAAATGGTCTAGCATTTCTAAAGCCTTGAAACGGTCTTTAAAATTTGAAAATTCTTAAGAAAGGTCTTAAAAAGGTCTTGAATTTTATTTCACCAAACCAGCCTAGCCCTGTAATTTGATAAATGGACAGTGCATTGCTGAGCAATATGCTTCTTTAATGAAATGGTAACACTTGTTCGCTTGTCCAGGACAAATACCTACTAGTGTGGGACAAGTACATAATCCTGGACACTTGTCCCAAAGGTTTTGACTTGTTGACACCTAAAATAAATAACGTTTAATGGAATCTATAATTTTGCTCGAAGTAATATCACCGTTTTATTTCCGCCATGCAACTACTGCCAATGTAATCACCAGATGGTGCATGTAGCATTTTAGAAACTAGCTTACTTACAAGGACAGCAACGCTGTTCCATTGAAAACGCCCCCGTACATAGCCACATTTCTGACATATATGCCCGTTTTATGTTTTGAATTTTAAACGTTATTCCTACACGGGAATACATTAAATTTGAATCTTATGTCAGAAACAGATTGCTATCATTACAAACGCCAGCGTAATGCCACTCAGCTTCGGTGCAATGGCAATTTGTATCACAAAGCATGTTTTGTTGTACATATTAACACAATGTAGTACAGTCGTACCACCGCTGTATGTCAACACAAGTATGCTGACAGCTACAGCAGCAACCCTAAGTCCTACACTCGCACGCATCAGTTCGCTTTTGTAATTTTTCAGCCTAGTTGCATTCACAGTACACGGAGGCCATAATGAAATGCACATTAATTAACGGTTAATTTATTCTGTTTTATTAATGCAATAATTTTTTATAGTCATTAGTCATAATTAATATACTATGTGATATGGGGTTTTAGGTGTTAGCAATCTTTGTTCCTTGCAGAATATTATAGTTCTTGCTAAATATGCACTGTTGTTATTAGTAAACATGAAATTTTTTTGTCTAAATGTGCATTGTAATTGAGTTATTTCCTTTCATTCAGGGTATTTTAATTTTGCAGAATTACTTAAATTTAACATAATAAAAGTTAAATGCTAGTATCTTATTTTGCAGAATTATTGACATTTTTCCTTCTACTCTCAGAAAAAGCACTAAAACATATTTGTTAGAAATGTCATCATAGATATTATATAGATCCAGGTTGGTGTTATATCATGCTGTAACAATTCGCTTCAGGTGGGACAAGTATAGTTTTGGTGGGATTCACTACTTGTTGTACAGGAGAAGTGCCTTCTAAGAGTTAGTGTAGAGTCCTGGGCTCCTAGATGGGTTTTTTGCATTGGATTTGTCATATTAAAATTTTATTTTAATTTGCGAAAGTATAAACAGTCTTATGTCGTAGAATATAAAACCGGACTACTTTTGAAATTTTTTCACTGAATTTTGACCAGGCCCAATTAAAAATAATATGATTTGTCTGCTGATTTCACCAAAACTACATTAAATCGTAGCGAATACTAAGTTATTCGTGGAATGAGTGAAAAGAGAAATGACCAAGTTTAATTGGTGAGAGTTTTAACTGACCATTGGCATAAAGGTTTATATTTACACTTAACGTAGTTGTGATTTACCATGTTTGTGTAACACTGTCGTGGAACACCAGCAAGTTATTCCAGTGTGATATGTAACACTGTCGTGGAACAAGTTATTCCAGTGTGACATGTAACACTGTCGTGGAACAAGTTATTCCAGTGTGACATGTAACACTGTCGTGGAACAAGTTATTCCAGTGTGACATGTAACACTGTCGTGGAACAAGTTATTCCAGTGTGACATGTAAGAAGAAGGATGGTTCAGTGTTTACCCCTGTCATGGTGTCAGTTCAGTGTCCCTACCAGCCACTAATAGATGTAACCTTGCGTTTTACCAGCCAGTAAAAGGAGATATCCTCCCCAAGAGGGGAAGATGCCCCAGAGGTTAATTACTGTCAGTAATGATGTTTAATTACTGTCAGTAATGATGTTTAATTACTGTCAGTAATGATGTTTAAAGGTCACTTGTCAATTCAGTTGTTACTCTTTTGAGTGAATTTATTTTCCAACAACCATAAAATGTGCAATGGAAAAGTGCGTACTAGCACACTAAATCCGTGAAGATGTCTTAGCACGAAACCCATTTTCTGCAAGCCAATGCTCTCCAATGAAAATGCTTTAAATACAGTATCATTATTAAAAGTGTCTGATTCAGTCTTGAATTCAATCTTGAATCTCGCAGTCATGACACCCAGCTTGACTCTCTTGGTCGTGACACCCAGCTTGAACCTCTCAGTCGTGACACCCAGCTTGACTCTCTCAGTCGTGACACCCAGCTTGAATCTCACAGTCGTGACACCCAGCTTAACTCTCAGTCGTGACACCCAGCTTGAATCTCAGTTGTGACACCCAGCTTGAATCTTTCAGTAGTGACACCCAGCTTGAATCTCTCAGTAGTGACACCCAGCTTGAATCTCTCAGTCATGACACCCAGCTTGAATCTCTGTCACGACACCCAGCTTGAATCTCGCAGTCGTGACACCCAGCTTGAATCTCTCAGTCGTTACACCCAGCTTGACTCTCAGTCGTGATACCCAGCTTGACTCAGTCACAACACCCAGCTTGACTCTCTCAGTCGTTACACCCAGCTTGACTCTCAGTCACGACACCCAGCTTGACTCAGTCACGACACCCAGCTTGCATGAGCAGCTGACTTTTACATCCACTTAAAGTGTTACACTCTTTCTTTGATGTTTTTTAGTGACTTTTGTAGTGTACTAAAAGGTGTACAACAAGTCAGACAGTCAACATTTAGGAATACGTGATGTATGATGTCTGGTTCCATTGAGGTCAATAACAAAAACAACCAACTTTGGGGTAACTTGGTACTTCATTCTTAATGTATATTTGATCTGTTTTATTTATTTTATCTTCACTGATTCAGTCTCAACATACTAGGTCTAAGAACCACTGTGGCCAATCACATCTGTTTAACATTGTGACTGACAAAGTTAGGGACGCTTTTGTAGCTCATGTAAATTGGTATTTCTTTACGATATAATAAATAAATAATACAATTTATTTCACTTTATTAGTATTACATCACCGTGCAACAGCAATGAAAACATTTTAGACTGGTGAAACAGGTTGCATTTATGCAAAACTTTAGTACAAAACTGATTAATAATGGTGGTCTGATGACATTTATTAACAACATTTGGTACAGGCAGAAAGACATGTTTTTTTTAGAAATATAAGAAAAATATTTTTATCACACTTCGTTTCCCTCCCATTTGAAGTATTCATCTCAAAACCTATGAAACAATTATGCTTTAATTGCTAACATTAGGAGGTCGCATAAAATGTATTTCATGTTAGAACTCAATGCTCTTTGCATAGCTAGACAGGATCTGAAACACAGTGACACCGAGATAATTAAAATCACACTGTCCAGTCAAAAGATATGAACAGTTGAAGATGACAGAAATACACTTTTCTAGCATTTTACTGTAATGGAAAATGCTTTTAAAGAAACGTAAAATAACAGGAATAAATGATATGAGAAATAAACGAGTCCAAGCTAGAATTTTAAAATGTAAAATAAATCTTTTAATTGCACCAAAATAAAAATAAAATTCTACCAGTAGGTTTTTGGTGTGCCCGACAACATGGCAACTTCCGTTTTATAATACCGCAATGAGAAGTATGTCTAAATTGTGGCCATCTTGAATTTGTAATAAGATGATCTTAGTTGTATAATTAGGACATTTCCTTCACCAATGGGTTTTCTGGTGTGCTAGACGAGATGATGACCTCCGTTTTACAGTATTACAGTTGGTCAAACTGGCAGCCATATTTAATTTTTTTAATGAGGTTATTGCAACATGTTTGGTCTGTTTTGTATAAAACTTGCATATGTTGTAAACTTGTATATATAAACTCAAAAGCAGACAAAGGAAGGAAAATACATTTAATCCAGTGCAAAAAATGTTATGTAACTGCATCTGGAAGTCATGAATATTCATTCCCCAAAAAAAAATTTTCAGAAAATTTAGGATATGATTTTTGCATTAATTTTACAGTTAGGTTTTCACTAGAAAACCAGTAAGTGATCATGACAAAAAGTAATTACTAGATGAAATTGGAATCAAATTTTTTATAAACTATTTTTCTTTCATTGGCATTGCAGATGGCAGTAAAGTAGAGAAGTGTTACGCTGAAGTATTTACAGCCTATAAGTACAGCAACTCACAAGAAGACTGAAATAACAAAGGCACTCAGTAATAAAAGAATGAAGAGTAGTTGTGACAACTCATTCAGTCTTGTAAAACGTTTCTCTATACTCAATAAAATCATACTGACTGAACACAGATACAATGCAAGTTGAAAGTCGGTCAAATTGCAACGGATTCTCGCCAGTCTGATAGGAATCCCTGTTTAATGTTACTATGTATTTTGTTTTTAATACATCACTACACTTTTACAAAATACAGAAAAACACCATAAAACACTGAAAGTCAGATGGCCAGGTGGGAAAATATAGATACAGAAAGTTAGCAGACAGATTCCGGGCCGCCGGGCGGATTCCACCAACTACCACCAAAATCTTCCAATTTGAAACCAATTTATTTTTTAAAATAATGTCAATACCAATTAAAAACTATTTCTGTGTCAATAAATACCAATAACAACTCTATCTGTGATCAGTGTGCGCAAAGCATCCGTCAGCGTCTGCACATTTTGTTCGTCATTGCATGCGACTTTAGTGCTTTTCGTGGGTGAGCCATTCATATTTCACCTTTGACCTATGCATCAAAATGAAGCTAAAGACCCATAGATTTTGGCAAGATATTTTTTATATGGTTTGCTAGGCGTAAATGGCAAATATAATGCTGATGTAACTACAAATAGTAATTTTTAATGTTTCATAGTGATTTAACAAAACTTCTACTAAAACGAAGTATGGAATATATGCTACATGATGACATCATTCAACTCTATCAATATTTTTTTTAGCCTCACCCGCGAAATCCCTTTCAAGCAGCCACAAAGTTGCTACGATCGGGTTGACAGCGGGCTGTCAGTGCAGGTGACTTGGGTCGATACACAAAACAGGTCATATTGAAAACTTCTGTGCTATTATTTCTGGGCATATAAAAAACAAAAATACAACAACGATGAGGACAAACAAATCTTCATTATGGCTTTTCAGATTAAAAAATAATAAAATTTAAAGCCTACAGGACTAAATGAAAATTGGGAATTTCTATGTCATTATCAATAGCTCCACGCACAATCCATTGAGATCATAGGCCTCGCTGGCCGTGTGTGATCTCCCTACTAACATTTCACTTATCTTGGTGGATATAAAGCTTTGCATGGCGATGTGCCAATATACATATGTCATCTTGTCCATCCGTACAAACTAGTGAGAGCACTGCACTCTGCCAGCAATGACATGTTGACTGTTCTGCGAACTCGTGTCAAGGCTGGGGACAGTTCGTTCGTGGTCACCACGGCGACTGTGTGGAACAGTCTGTCCAGTGACATTCTGTCATCGGATGCTCTTTCTACATTCAAGTCACGCCTAAAGATTTATTTTTATAAAATCTCATTCTAGTTCAGCATGGTAGTTCCTGCATTAATTAATTAATGTATCCTATTATTTATTAACCTATTTATATATTTACTTATTTATCACTTATAACAAAACGCAAATGACAGCAGCACTGCTGCGGCTGGCGTCACCTTGCGGACTCTTTAGATATAATTCGTAGTGTGTGTTTTAGCCGCAACTTGGCAACATGTGGAAGTACTAGGACTTGTTTTTATATATCACTCACTCGCTGTCAGCAAAGCGTGTGAGTTTGAATTGTCTATTTAATGATGCTCACAGAATTGAGTGGTGACCAGCTGACATTTGTCTGGAATTACAAAACCCGAACAAACGTGTGTCTAAAACACATCGGTTGACGACTTTTTGCATTGTATATGGTCACGAGAATGCCTAATCCTTTGGTTTTGTTGCGCCACTGAGCTCGGATTTTCCGAGGATATTGGCGCTAAAGAAGTCCTTTTATTATTATTATTATAACGTTTATTTTCAGAGTCTGTCTCGTGGATTTTTGTAGTGTGTCGATCGAGTGTCTTTTGCTTTGGTAGATGCACTGAAACTGCATCTTTGCTAAGTGCAAAACAAACAAGCAACACCTCATTGTAGGCACACAAAAAACGACAGTTATGAAATAGATCGGTGATCAATGACATGGTTCCCGAGTCATTCCCTAGAAGCGCCCCACATTCTACGCATAGTTCACAGTGGCGCCATACTGCAGATTAGCTACCAGTCTGATTTAGAGGCTGATTTCACCATATTTTTATTACCTTATATATGATTAGTATACAGTATTTTTTTTTGCACTATATATATATTATTTAAATAGCTTGTTCATTGTATTTTTAAGTATTTATATTTATTTAGCAAATTTGTAACTTTGTATATTGGTGTTTTATATGCTGTAAAGCACGACATAAATTTTATTGGATCTGGTGCTATTTTAAATAAAATAACCAACAAAGAGAATCCTCTCCATACTGCCTTCCTTGTCCTTGGTTACTGACTTGGTAATGGGTGTTGTTCCTGGAGATCATAGCTGATACTAGCCCCACGGACGACTCTGCATCACCTACTGCAGTTTTGACTTTCTGGTCGAAAACATGTTATGTGGTACAACTGATGTTAAAAATGATCTTCTCTTGCAGTTTGTAGAAGGTCCTTTTGATCAACATGTCAACAACTTACAAAGCCCTTGGGTAAGTCTAAATACATATTGTTTGTCAGTTATGCTGTAATTAATAGGTGCCACATACTACACTTACTGTACTTTGGTCCATAATGTTGCAGAGGTGCCAAGTAACATTGCACAAAAAGATAGAGATCTACAACTCGTGGTGATATGAGGGAAGTAGATTTGGTGCTGTGGCCCTCTCATCAAAGTTGCAGAGAAGTAGTGTTGAGGGTGGTTCCCCTAGGGGAATTATTTTTGTATTATGCATTTTCAGCAGGAGACCACTGAGAAAACTACCTCCAAAGCAGGAGACTTGGCATGTTCTTTGATGTTTTGGAACAAAGCACAGACGAAACTGATTATTCTTATCACCCTGGTCGAGCCGTACAAACAGGGCATTGAACTTTCTCCCAGTGGCCACATCAACCAATCAGATGTGTTACTAAGAATAAGCTCAGTTTGACAAATATAACTTGCTTTGTTGTATGCAATAGAGGCTACCCAAAATAACATATTTTTAATTGCCACAGATGGCGAGTACATCTAAACGCAAGGCATCCTGGGATTTTTGTTGACAAGATTATGGTTTATGTTTCCTTTGGTGTTTTAGAATCTAAGACAATATGAATTTTCATGGTGGCACTACTATCTTTTTGGTTAAGGTACTGTCTAGTGGTACATCTATATCAACAAGTGGCTGAAGGAGAATAAAATAAACAGTTAGACACATACACACTTGTCGTGGTTGGTCAAGATACTGTCTGGTAATATATCTATGTCAACAAGTGGCTGAAGGAGAATAAAATTAAAAGTTAGACACGTACAAACTTCCTGATTGTCGTGGTTGGTTAAGATACTGTCTGGTGGTATATCTATATCAATGGGTGGCTGAAGGGGAATAAAATGAACAGTTAGACACCTACACACTTCCTGATTGTCGTGGTTGGTTAAGATACTGTCTGGTGGTGTATCTATATCAACAGGTGGCTGAAGGGGAATAAAATTAACAGTTAGACACGTACAAACTTCCTGATTGTCGTGGTTGGTTAAGATACTGTCTGGTGGTATATCTATATCAATGGGTGGCTGAAGGGGAATAAAATTAACAGTTAGACACCTACACACTTCCTGATTGTCGTGGTTGGTTAAGATACTGTCTGGTGGTATATCTATATCAACAGGTGGCTGAAGGGGAATAAAATGAACAGTTAGACACCTACACACTTCCTGATTGTCGTGGTTGGTTAAGATACTGTCTGGTGGTATATCTATATCAACAGGTGGCTGAAGGGGAATAAAATTAACAGTTAGACACTTACACACTTCCTGATTGTCGTGGTTGGTTAAGATACTGTCTGGTGGTATATCTATATCAACGGGTGGCTGAAGGGGAATAAAATTAACAGTTAGACACCTACACACTTCCTGATTGTCGTGGTTGGTTAAGATACTGTCTGGTGGTATATCTATATCAACAGGTGGCTGAAGGGGAATAACATTAACAGTTAGACACCTACACACTTCCTGATTGTCGTGGTTGGTTAAGATACTGTCTGGTGGTATATCTATATCAACAGGTGGCTGAAGGGGAATAACATTAACAGTTAGACACCTACACACTTCCTGATTGTCGTGGTTGGTTAAGATACTGTCTGGTGGTATATCTATATCAACAGGTGGCTGAAGGGGAATAACATTAACAGTTAGACACCTACACACTTCCTGATTGTCGTGGCTGGTTAAGATACTGTCTGGTGGTATATCTATATCAACAGGTGGCTGAAGGGGAATAACATTAACAGTTAGACACCTACACACTTCCTGATTGTCGTGGTAGGTTAAGATACTGTCTGGTGGTGTATCTATATCAACAGGTGGCTGAAGGGGAATAAAATTAACAGTTAGACACCTACACACTTCCTGATTGTCGTGGTAGGTTAAGATACTGTCTGGTGGTATATCTATATCAACAGGTGGCTGAATGGGAATAAAGGTTAAGATACTGTCTGGTGGTATATCTATATCAACAGGTGGCTGAAGGGGAATAACATTAACAGTTAGACACCTACACACTTCCTGATTGTCGTGGTTGGTTAAGATACTGTCTGGTGGTATATCTATATCAATGGGTGGCTGAAGGGGAATAAAATGAACAGTTAGACACCTACACACTTCCTGATTGTCGTGGTTGGTTAAGATACTGTCTGGTGGTGTATCTATATCAATGGGTGGCTGAAGGGGAATAACATTAACAGTTAGACACCTACACACTTCCTGATTGTCGTGGCTGGTTAAGATACTGTCTGGTGGTATATCTATATCAACAGGTGGCTGAAGGGGAATAACATTAACAGTTAGACACCTACACACTTCCTGATTGTCGTGGTTGGTTAAGATACTGTCTGGTGGTATATCTATATCAACGGGTGGCTGAAGGGGAATAACATTAACAGTTAGACACCTACACACTTCCTGATTGTCGTGGTTGGTTAAGATACTGTCTGGTGGTATATCTATATCAATGGGTGGCTGAAGGGGAATAACATTAACAGTTAGACACCTACACACTTCCTGATTGTCGTGGTTGGTTAAGATACTGTCTGGTGGTATATCTATATCAATGGGTGGCTGAAGGGGAATAACATTAACAGTTAGACACCTACACACTTCCTGATTGTCGTGGTTGGTTAAGATACTGTCTGGTGGTATATCTATATCAACAGGTGGCTGAAGGGGAATAAAATAAACAATTAGGCACCTACAAACTTCCTGATTGTCGTGTATGTTTTCAGTTCAGTAACTTCAGTTTACTCTGCTTTTTCCACAGAGAAAGCATGGAACATAATGATGAGAATTGTTACAACAAATCTGCATTTGAGACTGAGAACATGTAGAATGTTGTACACACTCATGAGTATTTACATATGATTCAAACTTATAATTGCAAACAAACTAGTTAAAACAGAAAGATCTAGTGTGATGTAGCTATATTTGCTCTTCTCCACTGATTGAAAGTTATTTCCTGTATGTGTATGTGTGTGTGCGTGAATCTCTGGATATATATATAGATGTGAATCTCTGGATGTTTTCTCACTTCAGGAATGGGCGGGACAGGTTGAAATCGCTGCCATGTCGCTTATGTATAAGTAAGTTACGGTATATTCTCAACCTGGTTCGTAATCTACATAATGTTCATGCTATTAAAACTACTCTACACAGCAAAATGTGACAACAATTAAAGTGGGCGAGTTTTACATAGAAAAAAATCACAGGCATTTTTCATTGCAAAAAACTCCACATCTCTGTGATATAGCATCATTCCTGATCATGTTAGGTTTATTAGAGCATATCACATCTCTGTGATATAGCATCATTCCTGATCATGTTAGATTTATTAGAGCATATCACATCTCTGCGATATAGCATCATTCCTGATCATGTTAGATTTATTAGAGCATATAACATCTCTGCGATATAGCATCATTCCTGATCATGTTAGGTTTATTAGAGCATATCATATCTCTGCGACATAGCATCATTCCTGATCATGTTAGATTTATTAGAGCATATAACATCTCTGCGATATAGCGTCATTCCTGATCATGTTAGATTTATTAGAGCATATAACATCTCTGCGATATAGCATCATTCCTGATCATGTTAGGTTTATTAGAGCATATCACATCTCTGCGATATAGCATCATTCCTGATCATGTTAGATTTATTAGAGCATATCACATCTCTGCGATATAGCGTCATTCCTGATCATGTTAGATTTATTAGAGCATATCACATCTCTGCGATATAGCGTCATTCCTGATCATGTTAGGTTTATTAGAGCATATCACATCTCTGTGATATAGCATCATTCCTGATCATGTTAGATTTATTAGAGCATATAACATCTCTGCGACATAGCATCATTCCTGATCATGTTAGGTTTATTAGAGCATATAACATCTCTGCGATATAGCATCATTCCTGATCATATTAGGTTTATTAGAGCATATCACATCTCTGCGATATAGCATCATTCCTGATCATGTTAGGTTTATTAGAGCATATAACATCTCTGCGATATAGCATCATTCCTGATCATATTAGGTTTATTAGAGCATATCACATCTCTGCGATATAGCATCATTCCTGATCATGTTAGGTTTATTAGAGCATATCATATCTCTGCGACATAGCATCATTCCTGATCATGTTAGGTTTATTAGAGCATATCACATCTCTGCGATATAGCATCATTCCTGATCATGTTAGGTTTATTAGAGCATATCATATCTCTGCGACATAGCATCATTCCTGATCATGTTAGGTTTATTAGAGCATATAACATCTCTGCGACATAGCATCATTCCTGATCATGTTAGGTTTATTAGAGCATATCATATCTCTGCGACATAGCATCATTCCTGATCATGTTAGGTTTATTAGAGCATATCACATCTCTGCGACATAGCATCATTCCTGATCATGTTAGGTTTATTAGAGCATATCCACAAAATGAAATCTCTACAAAAAATGTGTCATTCCAAAATCTCAAACCTAAAGCAAGAAAATAAATTAAAGGGAAACAAAAGTTATGGTTTTTGGCCTATACACCAATAAGAGTTACTAAAACAACCATTTGCAACTACAATTAAGAATATCATGCCAGTGGTTTACTAGAAAACCTTGTTGAAGACGCATCATCTTAATTGTCATTGGCCGTGCCATACCCTACATCATTAGTCTCAATTTCTAGCAAAATATATTTATATACACGTATTCCTACACTTGCCAATAGGATATGGCCATGCTGTTTGCATCCAAACTCCATTTATGTAACATATTTTGTCCCTTGTTTACTAAACTAGTGCTCTTTCTGATACCACAATTTTTGTTTTTGAGACTGCATTGTTTCTGTGTATTCTGGTCTCTGGTTTTGTTTTAACCAGCACTGCTACTTCCTTGCAGGATAGATAAATACCTTCTTTCAAGAGTTTGGTTTCTTGATGGTTAAACCATATGGTGACCAGTGTTGTACATTTATTGCTGAAAAACAACATTAATGTACAATAAATATGTGATGTCTTATCTTGTTTTTCTCCTAATGATGTTGCACTCTGTTTTCTTGTAGATGTGACTTCATCGTTTATCAACACGTCGGGAAACGGCCGGAAAACATTACAAAGAACCAGTTTGAGAAGAAGGTGGCTAATTTTTTTCATTGTGACATTTCTTTTGCAACTTGATATAATTGTTGTGCACACTTGTGAATTATCCAATGGTTGTTGCACCAGAAAACATCTTTGTGACAGTCTGGTTAGTAATTTGTCTATACGTGTACAAGCTAACTTTGTATGCAGTGTAGAGCAGTGCAATTGGAATTGTGCAAAGGTGTGAAAATAATGTTTTGAAACTCTCCATTGTTAAAATATTTGCTGCTACTATGTTCGCTTTTTAAACAAGGGAGTGCTTATTTAATCACAAGTTTTCACATATCTCTCACGATACAGAAATAGTAGTTTTGTAGCATGGGTGATGAGGTGCACGCACGCATGCATGCACACATACATTTTTATTTTATAAATGTGTACATATATCTAAAAACCTCCATGGAAAATGAAGCAGATTTTTATTTAACGTGATGACTTAAGTGTCACTATATCAGGGAGCATGCAAGCACGTACATGTACTCCAGTAGTCTAGAGGCGATGCGATACACATAAATGTCGGCCTGGAGCCTGTGTTATAGACATGGCACCCCATAGTACCTCTCCAGCGCAACACAAACACTCCAGAATGTTCAGGCCTGAAACAAATGTATGCACATACTAGCAATGACTAGTCGCTATAGAGACTGCCCAGAAGCATTGGAGGTGATCAGTGTAATAATAACTTCTGTCTACCATATAAGGTGCTCGCAGGCCTGCTCCAAGGTTTGACCACTATAATGCTGGAATCTCTAAGTACAGTGTCAATTAAAAATAATAGAAAAATTATTCTAAAATGTATAATAAATATTCTAAGATTGTTATAAAAAATATAAAAAAATCAATAAATATTCTAATTCATTATTACAAATAATTTAAAATCACCATCATAAATTAAAAAAAATCATTAAATATTATAAAATTATTGTCATAGTTTTAATGCCCACGACCAACAGATTCTATAAACAGTGATTCTTACTTGGAGTTCACTATGAAGAGGTGTTTTAAGGGCTGTTTTGAAGGTGTTATTTGTTGCAATAGTTGTGTGGTTTATAAGACCATGCCAGTGTTTAGTGCTATTGTTGGTGCCTCCAGTGGTCTCTACCGTCATTGTTTATCTCGGTTCCAGGTAATGCTTGCGTTCTCGGATGGCAAACAATACGACAGCATCTACCCTAACTCCTACATCGAGAGTTCGGCCATCTGCCAGTGTAAGTGATCGCTTTGTTTCTTACGCTCTCATTGGATATTTCTGTTTGTTGTCATGGAGATTAGACCATGGTGTATATTTCTGTAAGCATGTTAAGTAGTGTTGTGTACCGTATGGCAGTATACCAGTGTACCAGTATTTTCATGCAGTTTTGTACCCTGTATTTTTATTCAGTGGAACCGATATATGATATCTTCAATTGATAATACTTGAAGCTTCCAAAGCTACGTAGAAGTAATTGTTAAGTCATCAAATCTGAACAAAAAACAATGCATTTGACAGTTCATTAAACATATTTTAATGCCTCTTTCCTGCAATACCAGGCTTTAAAGGAAAATACGCGATTTGTCTACTTGCTGATGCTGACGAATGGACCAAGATGGTCTTAAAAGCTCCGTCAGACAAACATTTGTGATTCTGATTCTAAACATCCTTTAAGTGCATGATTTCCGAGTTCAGTTACAACTCACGTGCTCATATTACACTTATGGTTGACATTTCTGTCATTACTTTCAGATATTACAAGCCTGGTATTTAGTTGTAAAATGATTTTGATCATTGTGTGCCGCAAAGAATTTGAAACCAGTGCTGTCATGTTCAGTGATACCTGATAGTTATGTCACAGTTGGATTGATGTGTGACATTAACTTTTATGGAATTATATATTTATTTTATGAACCACTACAGTGTTACTGTATTATATTTTTTGGAATTGTTCAGTTTGAGATATACATCTTTTATGTGGAATATTCTAAGTTACATGTTAAATTGCATCACTTCTCTACACTACCGGACGACACACTAAACTTGTTGATCCCTTCTACCTGCAGGGGAAGTAAAAGATCCCTCATGTTGGTAAATGAGTAACCTGCTGTGGAGTGTGGCATCCATCTCTCGTGATCCATTGCAGAAGTATTTATAAAAATAATATTGGTACCTTTACAGAACTGTAAATCAACTAACATAGCTAAATGTGTTTTTGTGTGTGCACACGCGTCTTTGTGGGTGTGTGCATGCATCTGTGTGCACCAATGTGTGGTAATGTATCTGTAGGAAATCACATCACACTAATACCAACGCCATCCTTAGTTTGTGTGAAATGTTACAACCACACAGTAGCACCGGTCGCCACACGCTGCCAGACAAGGCTCGTGTTCTAGTAGCATTGACTGTAACTGATCCCTCGGTCATGTGATAGTTCATTCACTTCTACGTTGGCCTCATTCATCATCCAGTTTTGGTATGTATATATATATATATATACACACACACACACACACACACACACACACACACACACACACACACACACACACACACACACACACACACACACACACACACACACACACACACACACACACACACACACACACACACACACACACACACACACACACACACACACACACACACACACACACACACACACACACACACACTATGTACTGGTGCACTTGGTGTGTCACCAAATCAGCCTTGAATGGGATTTTATATTTCATGCTGCTATTTTAATAATGTCACATGTCTCATGATTATATTTACAGGCCCATCTTAATTATTTAAAATATTTGTATTCCCAGCGGTCCATTGTGTTTGTGGTGATCCTCTGTGATCTGTTGTGTTTGCAGTAATCCTCTACAATCTGTTGTGTTTGCAGTGATCCTCTGTGATCCATTGTGTTTGCAGTGATCCTCTATGATCCCTTGTGTTTGCAGTGATCCTCTACAATCATTTATGGTTGCTGCAAACCTCTGTGGTCCATTTTGTTTTCGGCAATCCTCTGTGATCTGTTCCATTTGCAGCAATTGATCCTCTATGATCTGTTGTGTTTGCAGCAATCCTCTATGAGCTGCTGTATGGCCGTTTTTGGCCCGAAGCAAACCGTGGTTCTCTATGAACTGCTGTGTTTGCAGCAATCCTCTATGATCTGTTGTGTTTGCTGTGATTCTCTATGATCTGTTGTGCTTGCAGCAATCCTCTATAATCTGTTGTGTTTGCTGCGATTATCTATGATCTGTTGTGCCTGCAGCGATCCTCCATGATCTGTTGTGTTTGCAGCAATCCTCTATGATCTGTTGTGTTTGCCACAATCCTCTGTGATCTGTTGTGTTTGTTATGATCTTCTATGATCTGTTGTGTTTGCAGCAACCCTCTATGATCTGTTGTGTTTGCAGCAATCCTCTATGATCTGTTGTGTTTGCAGCGATCCTCTATGATCTGTTGTGTTTGCAGCGATCCTCTATGATCTGTTGTGTTTGCAGCAATCCTCTATGATCCATTGTATTTGCTGCGATCCTCTATGATCTGTTGTGTTTGCAGCAATCCTCTATGAAATGTTTTCTTTGCAGCGATCCTCTATGATCTGTTGTGTTTGCAGCGATCCTCTATGATCTGTTGTGTTTGCAGCGATTCTCTACGAGCTGCTGTATGGCCGGGTGTTTGGCCTGGAGCAGGCCGTTGAACAAGCGGAGAACATGGTTGCCCACAAACCTCACAAGTTCCGCCAGGACTCTAGCAGCTCCGAGATGGCCGACAGGTAATGGGGTTAGATCACTATTTTACTTCTGGCCGTTTGATGGCAAGCATCTTGGTTATTGGTATCAATTTGTATACAGGATTGAAAAACGTTAACAATGGAAAAAACAATCCATTGTCACCAGTAAGGATAGTAATAGCAATAGCAGTGGATTATGAAAGGTCATTCGGTTTACAGCTGTCTTCAATTCAATGTACCTACACTTAAGGGACCATGTCAGAACTTTGGCGTATGGCACTACACGAAACCAACGTCATATAACACATAGATGTACGGTGCTAAACGAAACAGCTGCTAACCTTCCCATTCGATGTTTTCCCGGCCCCAGACCAGTGCACGCAAAACATCAGCATCAAACATAATGTTACTTTCAATGATGGTAACTGTTTTATTAAATGTGTGTTGTTTGCATGTATCGTAGACATCTGCTGATATCACATAAATTAAGCATGAAGCAGAACATTTGTGGGTAAATAGTTTTACTTCAAGTGAATAAATTGAAGATCTTTGAGCGGGCTTAGGTATGGCTCTGGTTCATTGTTCCAGTTCAACGCCCGAGGCTTCAGTCGACTCTGCCTTGGCTGACTCAGGAACTGTGGTCAGTAAGGTGAGTGTGGTCATCTAGTATCCTGAGTCACCTTTGAGTTGTAGCTTAGTACTGTGATGCTGGTCATGGGTTGTACAGAAACCTCCTGCTTCACTGAGTGGGGAACTATCAGTTTTAGCACAGCCAACCTGGTGTTCACCTCCCAATGTAATTCACCATCTCGTATTTGGGAGTTCCTTAGTTCCTGTGGACTACATTTGGTCATGTAGTTTGTGTCGACGTTGTCGCTTGCTTCTGATGTCTGTTGGACCGGCATGTTTTTGTGGACTACACTTGTTGCGCTGCTAGAGGGACGACATGATTTATCTCTTCCTCAAACTTGCCCCATTGCATACACAACAGGGGCAGCCACCACATGGTAAGGAACTTACTTCTTTACTGGCTTCATAGCAGTTACATGCGTCAAGTTCCTCTGGGATCTGGGACAGTTTGTCAGCATCAGAGTGCTTAGCCCCCGGTCTATGCTGGATGGTCGTGGGGTACTGGGACAGGTCTCTGCTGGATGGTCGTGGAGTACTGGGACAGGTCTCTGCTGGATGGTCGTGGAGTACTGGGACAGGTCTATGCTGGATGGTCGTGGAGTACTGGGACAGGTTTATGCTGGATGGTCGTGGAGTACTGGGACAGGTCTCTGCTGGATGGTCGTGGAGTACTGGGACAGGTCTATGCTGGATGGTCGTGGAGTACTGGGACAGGTCTATGCTGGATGGCCGTGGAGTACTGGGACAGGTCTATGCTGGATGGCCGTGGAGTACTGGGACAGGTCTATGCTGGATGGTCGTGGAGTACTGGGACAGGTCTATGCTGGACGGTCGTGGAGTACTGGGACAGGTCTATGCTGGACAGTCGTGGAGTACTGGGACAGGTCTATGCTGAATGGTCATGGAGTACTGGGACAGGTCTATGCTGGACGGTCGTGGAGTACTGGGACAGATCTATTCTGGACGGTCGTGGAGCACTTCTTGAGCTTTAAATTGTACGCATCAAATTGTTGGAGAACAATTTCTAGATTTTCGAGTAACTCTTCAAAACGTCTCCAATACTATGACGTCATCTAAATACACAGTACTCTATCTATCCCATGTAGGACTAGAGGCATTGCCCGGTGGAATGTGGCCAGTGCTTTACATAAACCCTGTGCCATCCTGACATGTTCAAAGAAGCTATACTTGATCAAGAATAGCCATCTGCGGCTATTTGTCCATAGCTGGGGCTGGTCTTGTCTGGGTGGCAGGCTTCCATCTCCGTATGTTGTTATTTATCCATACACGTAGGTCTGACAGACCTTTATGGTCGCCTCATTTGACCTTTGACACAGGGTTATGTGGCTTTTAATGAGACGTGGAGCCTCTGACGCACCACCCCCTCAAGTACCTAGACCCCTAAAGAACACACTGCTGCTAATATTTAGGACTTTTTATTGGGTATTCACAGCTAATCAGTATACCTATAGGTAGTCCAACTACCTGTCAACCCACTGGTTAGCTATGACTCACCGCCAGTGTCAACTTGCTATCTAGTATCATCCTTCATAAAATATATGGGAGATCTCTGTAATTTAGAGCATAATTATTAAAATTTGCCAATACAGTAGTACCTGTCTTCAACGGACACTTCTGTATCCAAGCAAAAGTGTCCCTACATGGCAGGTGTCCCCTCATCGGAGGGACAGGCATGCTGGAGTGGAGGGCTGAAATAAGGCGCGTTAGGTGCTCTAATGTCTGCCACCAGGGTGCTACTAACCATCTCCCACTGCTCCAAGTCCAAGAACGCTGTCGAAGCCACAGTGTGCTTGCAGCACTGTCTTATACGGCAATATGCAGTTTATAGAGCTTATTAAACGAGTCAACTACCATCAACGTGTATTATTTTAAAATGTCACACCCTGTTTAACCATTAACGGAATAAAATACATGTACATATACCTTTATGGAACTATGATGACGATGTACTGAACTAATAGGCCTACGAATCGAAAATAATAACCTGGATTTGAGCAGCCGAAAATGTAAATGAGTTGACACACGCAGTATGTAAGCTGATTAAACACAGAAAACGACAATAGGCAGAATTAATAATCGTTTCACCTCGATTTTCAACTGATCTCGACCGAAGCATAAATTTACGATGCACGACTTAGCATCGATTCGTTGTTTCATATGCGGATGACGAATTCGTATTTTCGTGCACCGGTAGCGCCTTTGGCATGTTGGTTTCGCGTCGTTTAAATTGGAGGCATGCCATTTCACCCCAGTGTCATATTAGTACTGCATACTAAATTGCATTTAAGAATGTTTATCTGATTCTTATGTGAGGCATATTTGTGAATCTCGATTGCAATTTCAAACCGCCTAAGCGAAGCCAACATTGGCGATTGATGTTGGCGGCAGCGCCAAACAAACAACTTGTTTCTTGAGAATTGTCAAAGCAATTCTAAATAGGTTTAAGCAGGCCCATTTGGCATTTCCCGGCAACAGAACATCAGGGTCCACGACCAACAGCCTTATATCCGAATTCGCGATATAACGTTGTTTTTCCCACTACACACCATGCTGTTTGTCCATCGCCATTTTGGAAATAAAATATTTCGAGAAAAAAATTACGAAAATAATGATTACTGTCCGCCTTAGCAGGGACAGAAAACTAAAATATTCTGTCCGCTGTCCTCATTCACCAGGTGTCCCCTCCTCAGAGGGACATTAACATGGTAAAACAGTCCGTACATTGAGAAAGTGTCCCGCCATAGCAGGTGTCCGCTCATCGGAGGGTCCGTTGAACCAAGGTACTACTGTATCCTGAATTAAAATGAAAGATCCTGTGTTTCTGTAAACAGGATTAAAACTGGTTGGCCCAGCGATCCTGCCACATTGATGCGTCTTTCTACCTCTTTAGTTGTTCATTGTCATCTTCTCTTAAACTGGTTTCAGTCATGTTGACTGGTTTTTGAAGGAACTTTAAGGGAACCACTGGTCAAAAATACATGTATGTCCAATCTCAGCTAACATGCAACGGATCATTGCCAACTTTTCAACATATGGTATTTGTGTGAAATGAAGTCAAACTTTTAAAGTTAAACTCATTTGCATATATATATATATATATATATATATATGTATATCAGCAGTAGGGGCTATGATGCCAATTGTAATAAAATAAAAATATTCAGAACAATTGTGTTATTTTCAACATTTCCAGGAAGAGAAACGAGAGGGTGGCCACAAGGGGGCGCCATTTCCCTACAAAGTCGCCCGTGCTTTGTCACCGAACTGCTATAGGAACGTCGAGTACGACTTGTGGCTTGACTTGAAAAAAGGTAACTTTAAAGGACCTTCCTCAATGAAATGTTTTGGCTCGTCTTGTTTCAAATTGCTAGCTTGTTTGTGCAACTTTTTTATGTAGTTTTGAATGACACAAGACACAGGCATGCGAAATGCTATTTTGTCCAAACAACAAAATAACTGCGAGCGAAGTTGTTGTCCGCCGAACAATGGAGCGAGGCTACGCCGGTGGTGCAGACAAGTATTAGCGGCGTTCCCTCTCGTATTAGCCGTGCAGGCCCTGCCATTACACCGTTGATCTCTAGGAGGCGCTGATCAGGTTTGCAGTGACCAGGGTGGTCACGCGCCCGTTATCAGACCGGTGATTGGTCCAAAGTGAGACGGATTTGGGCAGGAGAGCTGTAAGGGAGAGTGGGAGTGCAGCCAGTTATTTTTCTGCACTCACCTGGTAAACAACGACACAAATTTCGCTCCAATTTGAAACCCCACTCATTCTCCCTAACATTACATCAACTGTTCTTTCTGGTATGTCACAGTGTAGATTCACTGTGAAACGCTACTGGCAGAGACATTTCACAAAGGTTTTTGAGTTTTTTGATGCTTTTCCCTGTCCTGTTTGGTACATGACGTTTTGTCTTAAATGCTTTTCCCTCTTCATTGAATTTTCAGCTGTGTACACAAGGTTTTTAGTGCGGGTACTCACGTATGAGGACTTCTGAGTACTTCTTTGTGTGACAAAGTGGCCCTACCTCTCTGTATGATGTGTTAGTGGCTTAAATGTGTGTGTACATTGTATGGGGGTCAATATACCCCGCCTTTCTGTTTTTACATTTGATTTATTAAGGCAACGCGCGCTCCTCAAAAATCGATATTTTTCCCGATTTTATTTTTTTCTGGTCATTTTCATGTTTTGTCATATCGGTGTACTATTATTATCTAACTTTCGATCTGTGTGTTTTATACATATGAATATATTCGTAATTTGTTTTAGAGTAATTACTTTACATAATCGTGATCGTAAAATACGACGTTTTTCGAAGCCACGTGTGCCGCCATCTTTGTAAACAACCCAACATATCTGGTATCGATGCAGAGCTTCACTTTCGCACTGCATCGTGGTAGTACTGGTTCTGTAATATCTGCGGTAGATTTCGACCATTACGACCTAGAAGAGGACCCCCCTTTGCTAGTCGGCGCAGCTACGATTGGTCACACCCCCAAGTGTGCCACGCTGATTGGTTATCAGACGGCCTACTACGTCACAAAGGAATTTCCCCGTCTTACGCCATTGTTGTTTTTCTACGCTTCGATGTGCTTTAGAGTAATTTACGTAATATATCCGGAAGACAATTGAAATATAAGCAGCAGTTTAGTACGAAACCAAGGTCTCAACGCCGACAGTTGAGTTTTGCACGTTCTATGATCGGCAAGAGGGCGAAAAGTGGTGGTGAAGACGACGGGAATTCCGATGTGCCGATGTCCAGTGGCAGCACCAGTGTCGGTGATAGTATAGTTGAGTCTGAGATGTCATCGTCAACAGATCAGGGTGTAACTGTAAGTATTAGTTATCATTGTTTGCGTCACATTATTCATGATTATCTGGCAAAATTTCGGGTTCAATATCCGAGACGCGAGAGGCCACAAAAGACATATAATCGTTTGTTTACATTTTGCATATAATCACACCCATATATTATAAATACGTATAAATAAATAAAGACATACATTTTATTATCGTTAGTTATTGACAGTATTTCCTATGTTTGTTGACTTGTGCTTGTGGACCATTGTCATATATTATAGCCATGGGCATGGCCTAACAAAAAACCTGAACCTGTTTTTTGATCGATATCAATGATAGTTGCCCAGCTTGTTTGCCCTATTTATTATGTTGTTGACAATAGTCAATATGAAGTTGAATATGCTTACTGTAAATATTGTGAACCAGATGTACCTGACTAATAACAAATAATTATGCTTGCAGGTAAACTTTGTTGAGCTGGAATCCCTCGGCCGTCAACTTCAACAGCGTCAACCCCCATCTTGACAACCCCCATTTCGGCAACCAAGCGAAAAAAAATTTATCGGCAGGGTCTTCCTCTGCGCCAGAAAATGATTGTTGTTGAACAATGCCGGCAACTCATCGAGACATAGTTTGTGCATTTCTGCATGATGCCAACGCATGTGAACAGACTCCTGTGTCTCGAGTGTAGTGCGCCCACACTGGATACATGCCCTCGATCATTGCCTCGGCCTTGTGTGCCTGTACGAGACATACTGTACAACATGCAGGGTTGTGTTGAACTCGATGCTGTCGTCTGAATAATGAATATTATACACCATTAGCAAGAGCGTGAACTGGAGAAGCTCTCTGCAATATTGGTACTGCAGCTCTATTTTGTGTGTTGGTGCGGTGGGATTGTGGAGTGACGATGGACACATATTTGTGGTGTGGTTGTGTCTGAATTTTTTTATTCATGTTTTCAACCAACCAAATGATGACCATTGTATACCATTAGAAAGAGCATGAACTGGAGAATCCCACTGTGAAATTTTAGTACTGTAGCTCTATTGTTTTCATGTGAAATTTCGTATTGAAATGTCTACAAACTTTGAAGCTGTTTTTCTCAATAAAATGTTTTTGACCGACAAGACATCTCTTGTTTGGTAGAACTCGGCTATTTGTCAACAGAATCATTTGAAATTTTCAGAATATCATCCCAGTAAAATGTGCAATATTGTGACAGTTTCTGATTTGAGATGCAACGTATAGATTGCATAATATGATGACTTTTATGGAAAATTTGGCTTTTCGATATGTTACCAAGATTGAAAAAATCATATAATTTTTTTGGGAAACCTAAAAAAATCAAACTCACAATTTGCATATGTATGTAGTCAATCAATAGGCCAAGTTAGAACACATTTGGTCAAGCCATTGTCCAGATGTACCAATCACGGTGAATCAGCTGAAATCCAAGATGGACGCCACCCACACCGCCACCTGGTGGTCAAAAAAATATGTAATTAATTTGTAAAATGTTGTTTATATGTCACTAACATTGTCCTGAAATTTCAATAAGCTGGGTTGAAAAATAAAGAAAATAGAATCGACCAGAGCACAGTGCCTTAAGGACTTAATTTAATGACACAAGACATGGGTATGCAAAATTTTAATTGCAAGACTTAACGTTTAATGCACTCGACAATCCACCCGTCTATTCTGGTGCACCTATTAGGCAGCACCTGCTGAACAGCAAGGTCGATTAAATTATGATTATTTTTTAATCGCGTTAATTAAAACACATTTGTTGGGGGTAACAGCTTTTTTCTGCAGGTGAATATGTTGCTGTGATACTGTCAAGTGTTGTGTTGTTGCTATGTCCCGACAACCTCTGTACTGTTCGCCCTTAATGATGTGGCTATTGTTTTGTTGTAGAGCAAGGTGAATCTGAAGAACCTCAGTTTGTGCCTGGTGACAAATGTCAGGTAGTGTGTCATCATTCTCTTCGTTTCTCAGTTTGTGCCGGGTGACAAATGTCAGGTAGTGTGTCATCATTCTCTTCGTTTCTCAGTTTGTGCCAGGTGACAAATATCAGGTAGTGTGTCATTCTCTTCGTTTCCCAGTTTGTGCAGGGTGACAAATGTCAGGTAGTGTGTCATCATTCTCTTCCTTTCTCAGTTTGTGCCGGGTGACAAATGTCAGGTAGTGTGTCATCATTCTCTTCCTTTCTCAGTTTGTGCCGGGTGACAAATGTCAGGTAGTGTGTCATCATTCTCTTCCTTTCTCAGTTTGTGCCGAGTGACAATTGTCAAGTAGTGTGTCATCATTCTCTTCCTTTCTCAGTTTGTGCCGGGTGACAAATGTCAGGTAGTGTGTCATCATTCTCTTCCTTTCTCAGTTTGTGCCAGGTGACAAATGTCGGGTAGTGTATCATCATTCTCATCCTTTCTCAGTTTGTACCGGGTGACAAATGTCAGGTAGTGTGTCATCATTCTCTTGCTTTCTCAGTATGTGATGGGTGACAAATGTTGGGTAGTGTGTCATCATTCTCTTTCACCCTCTTGTTGTTGTAAGCTTACTTTGTATATCGTGCATGTCCTACTTTAGTTGTGTTGTTTCATATACTACAAAACCTTAATTTAACTTTCAGTTGAATCTCCATGTGCTGAAGAGTTTTCTTGTTTTACCATCTCTGTCCTTACTGACATCCATAATAATAACTTCTACAGCACCATCTGTAAGTAATCATCAGTAAGTTGACCTCAGAGGCACAACAAATGAGAATCAGTAAACATTATATCATGAACAGGGATGCACAGAAGTCCTCATCGTAACAAAGGACCACCAAGGATTTAGGGTAGAAATGCAAGTTCAATAAATATGTGTAGTTTTTGTAGAAGATGGCTATAGTTTCATATGGTTCCATCAGAGATACATTTTCCAATGGGTTCCTTGATATATTCTCATTGGTTCAATATGTAATCTTGATCTGTCGGTATCCAATCAACACAGACAAAGTTTTGACATTTCGCACTGGTCACTATGTCATGTGTATGTTGACAGGTGACGCTGATGGACCATCCAAACAAGACGTTCAATGCCCACATCCAGGAGTTGGCGCCAAGTCAAGGACCAGTGACTGTGTTTGTCGAAGAACTTGGTGAAAAGTGAGATTTGATTAACTTTACATTTACTCTGGAGTTATTTGAAATCACTCACTCATGTCGGGCACTGGAGTCAGACTCTGCTGACTCCAACCTTGTGTCTCAAGACATCTCTGTCCCTCAGCCAGTTCATCATTGCGCCTATAGCGGTCTCCAACAAATCTCAGCCTCCTTCCCATATCCTGTCTGTAACTTTGCTCATTCCAGTCTAGAGCTCTGCTCAGATGTTGCTGCCGGTGAGTGTTGAAGGCAGTTCCCAGCATTCCTAGAGATGATCTTAAAGCATTGATCTACAACACTACTTGGAACTAGGGTCGATTAACCTCAGACCCCCCTCACCCACAGACCCCCTCACCCGCAGACCCCCTTCACCTGCAGACCCCCTCACCCGCTGACCCTCCTCACCCGCAGACCCCCTCATGAAACTTTTAATAACATTGTTGCTTGTGTTCTAGACAGAGTCATTCTGTTTCAGACACCAGGTGTCACTGTCAAGTCTCACAGCCTTGCCGCAAACACATAAAAACCATGCAAGTGAGTGAATTTACAAGTTCTCTGGATCGTACATGACTTCATCACATTCTTAGTGATAAATACACTTTGTTTTGACACCACAAATGAAAGTGATAATAAATATGAGACAACATAAGAGCCCGTCATTACCAACATAAGAGTCTGCCATTACCAACATAACAACCTATCATTGCCAACATAACAGTCTGTCATTACCAACATAAGAGCCCATCAATAACAACATAAGAGCCCGTCATTACCAACATAAGAGTCTGTCTTTACCAACATAAGAGTCTGTCATTACCAACATTAGAGCGCATCATTACCAACATAAGAGCCCATCATTACCAACATAAGAGTGTCATTACCAACATAAGAGCCCATCATTACCAATGTAAGAGCTCATCATTACCAACATAAGAGCCCGTCATTACCAACATAAGAGCCCGTCATTACCAACATAAGAGCCTGTCATTACCAACATAAGAGCCACCATTACCAACATAAGAGCCCGTCGTTACCAACATTTTGTTGGTTACATTGTAAATAAAATTAGTTGTTTGCATTAAAGCTACCTCTGCACAATTTTGTTGTTGTCGTGTTTGGGTTTTGCCCACAAAAAAGAACAATCTAGTATTGCGAATGACATGCTGGCTTGTCTGTGCAAATATGTTTTTAGTTTTGATGAAATCATCGAACAAACTTTTAAGTTAATTTTGGATCAGCACAACCAAGATTAATTTTAGTTCAGACCGCATGGTCTGGATACATGACAGGCACTGTGGGAAATTACGGATGAAGATTGGTGATGTTTGACAATTTTATTATAATGTGTAATAAATAAGTAAACAGACAGACCTCGGTGAAAAAAGGGGCAATCTCACAATCAGTCAATTGTTTTGACGATTCCAACAAAAGTACACATTCTTTTGTTAAACCAACAATGCATGATACTTAAACTTTTGTTAAACGAACAGTGCATGTTACTTAAACTACAGGCTTAAACATTAACAAACCTGATTACGAAGTAAGTTGAAATAGGCGTGGAATTAGTGATATTAATGCTTTGTTGCTTGTTGGCATTGTTCTGTAGGTCGTGACTGGATGCTGCCCACTGGAGGTAAGAACTACAGACAGTTGTCTGGTTACTACCAGAAAGCACCACTTTCTGATCTAGGTAGGCCCATGGAACTCTTCCACTATCAGTACGATGTTGTTAAACTGTTGACTACTGTAATTATTACAACAATGTTAAACTGTTGACTCTACTGTAGTTATTACGAAGGTATTCAACTGTTAGCTCTACTGTAGTTATTACAACAACGTTAAACTGTTGACTCTACTGTAGTTATTACAAAGGTATTCAACTGTTGGCTCTACTGTAGTTATTACAACAATGTTAAACTGTTGACTCTACTGTGGTTATTACAACAATGCTACACTGTTGACTCTACTGTAATTATTACAACAATGTTAAACTGTTGACTCTACTGTAGTTATTACAAAGGTATACAACTGTTGGCTCTACTGTAATCATTACAAATGTGTTAAGCTGTTCATTGTTGTTAACATGTTTACTGAAATCACTACAGTGTTGTTAAACTGTTACTTTAGTGTCAAATCAGCAGTATGACAACATTGTAATGATTACAGGCAGGTTAAAATGTTTACAACATTGCAATGATTAGAGTCAGATCAACAGTTTGACAACTTTGTAATGATCACAATATAGTCAACAATTTAATCCTTTCATGACCAAATTAATGCCAATTTGTAGCTGCTGCTGAGTTGTATTGTTTCGATGCATTGTCTCCTAAAGAATCCTATTAAATCATTAAATGACGTTGTGAACAAATCCTATAATTGGCTCGGGTTGCATGAATGTAAATAAATATTAAATTTTTCATGTGATAAAAAAAATTGCACAGTAGTTGAAGGACTAACTACTGAAGTAAATTGAAAAAAATGAGAGAGTTATTTAAATTTAGTTACAAAATATGCTTTGCTAAAGTGTGAAGAAAAAATATTTTCAAAAGTATTCTCTATAATTTTTTTTATTAGCGTATACATGCAGCATATGAAATGTAGATAAATTAATATGCTGTAAAATGCAAAAGGAATTTCATGTCTAGGGTAAAAAAAAAAACTGAACTCACAGTATTGTTGATGGTGTGGATTTCGTTTTATCGCTGCCGGCATCACCACCACCACCAAAATCGTTCTCATCATGACCAGCGCCATCAGAAATATCTTCATCAAGGCTGATGTCACTGTCGACAGTGTCGTGTTGCCCCTCGACAACGTCGACACCAAAACTACCTTAAAAAAATACCTCAAAATCCGAATCAGTCAAGTCTGACATAACGACAGCGTTCAGAATTACAACCAAGCTACAGAAAAACTACTGTATCCTGCTGCACAATAATAATAAAAAAGGACGCTCAAAACTTACCATTTAAACATAGACATCGCCAATGTTTTCGTGTTTTTAAACTATGCAGACAATTACATAACCAAAACTGTAGTTTAAAAATGGTTCCATTTTCAGTATTTGACGTCGAACCCAGAACAAGTTTGCCAGTACAACTTTTAAAAATTGAGGCATGAAAATCGTCAACATTTCCAACTTTAAAAATTTTATAGTCAGACTTCACTATATGTTATCTGCCGACTGCCGGAAGGAAATGCCCCTATTGGCTGACACCTTTTACAACTACGCAGTTTAAAAATGCCTCCTGTTGCAGGGTAATTTGTGGCGTTCTGGCCGTAAGGCGTAGTCGTGTGCATTCGGGCATTCTGGCCATGAGATGTAACAGTAATGTGTAACATAAATAAACGCTAATATAAAGTTATGATATCACTGATACATATGCAGTTAACCACATTCCTTCTATGACATATTATTAGTGCAATCCATTATATAACAATGAAAACTTTACGACCCCACGACCACATAGCAGTTTCATGTTTCACATAAATAAACACCTTTACGACACTGTCAAACTGTTGACTTGACTGTAATACAAAAAATATATTCCCATGCGTTTGTTGCATGTCATTGCCCTGTTGGCTCGTTGAATAGCCAGTATTTTGATGATATGGTAGTTGAGCGACCCTTCTCACCAACAGATGCCAAATAATAACTAAAGAAACCCCCCCCAGTAGCCAGCTTTTCATGCAATTTCACTCCTATAGCAGCCCACACCCACCATGTTTATTCATGTGGAACATGAAATTACTACATGGTGGTGGGTCATAAAGTTTTCATTTTTATAGAATGGATTACACTAATAATATTTCATACGAAGGAATGCAGTTAACTGTATCGGTGATATCATACCTTGTAACTTTTGCATTTATTTATTTATTACACATTATTTAATAAAATTGTCAAAAAAAATCTTCATCCATAATTTCCCACAATGCCTGCATGTGTCCAGACCATGCTGTCGGGCTGATATGGTATATTAGATATCATATTATTATATACTGTTATCGTAGAGTAACATGACATTAAAGATAAATAAATGATGCAAATTCTAATTAGCATTTGTTTATTTCCGTTGATGTGCACGACAGGAAAGAAATGTGAGCAGTTCCATATAAACAAATGTATGTTGTTTATGATGCACTGTGTGAAAGGTCACCCGTTGTTTGTAGAAGGGGGGACTATTGTATTTGTAGAAACCTAAAGATGCAATAGTCAATATTTTAAATGTAGTAACAAAATTTTCGCATACAAAATCACATTTGTTCATTGATTTAACTAACAACTAAGCAAAAGCAGTATGTATATTGTGCGTGCGTGCGTGTGTCTGTGTGCGTGCGTGTGCGTGCGTCATTCACGTGATTCAAGAATGCCAATCATGGTACTTTGGCACTCAGGGAGCAACACATACTTGAGCTTATTAACCCGACACATTGCTCCAGGTGACGTATGCTCCCCGCTCATTGATGTCACAATACTAGTCTTCCAGTAGTGTTATCCATATCGGGTCGTGGAATTTTTTTTTAGCCCTATCACCATGTACAACATGCATGAACTTACGGTAAATATACTGGTTGCTTAGATGAAAGTGCAATTTACATTTGTGATAGTTTCTACTGCTGTGTCAGCAATAATGTTTCTTGACAATTTGGTGTTTACCAAGTAGACATGATGATATTGGTATTTGTTGTCTTCAGAACCACAAGGGGCGAACAGAAAGAGACGAGGGCGCAGAAAGGTACATTGTCACATGGTATATATATATATATATATATATATATCTGTGTGTTTGCTAAGACAGTATCTTTGCCCTAATAAACTGTAGTCATGTTTTCGTTTTGTAGCAGACTGAAATGATCACTCTTTTCCCAAGGGTTAAACATAGGTGCAAACACTTAGAGGTGCACACCTGTTAGACTGGTAACTGAAATCCATCTGTGTATATGGAAATAAAGGCTTTAATGGATGCATTATTATGAAAAATTCAACAATAGAAAAGATTGATCAATGAAAGGTGGTTTCAACTGGAATTGTTTTAGAATTTGACCCTGAAAGTTTGAGAATCTTGCTTGAAACTGGAGAATTGTATTAGCGGCATTTAGAAATATGTGACTATTTTAAAAGTTGAAGAAATACTGCAAGTGACTTAGTTTTTGTTCCCGTTCTTGCCACAGGAGGTCTCTGTACTAGTGCCAATGAAACACGAGGTTGGAATGCCGCCGCGACCGTCCCGCCACATCCCGGAGGGGTTTGACCGGGGCACACATCTGAGTCGACCGGCTGTGTGGTGAGGCAGTTGTTTAATTTATACACATTTGTTTAAAAAAAATAAAATAAAAAATACCTCATTTACAGATCCCTCACCAAAATGGTTAAAGCCAGTTTCTTAAGCGATTTTTTTCCAATTTGTCAGCCAGCGTGGTGTTGTGTGATATCACGCTGATTTGTGGAAAGATTTTGTCTGGGAAAATTGGGTTTACATGATCTAACAATTGACCCTGATATTTAACCAGTGGCCAATCAGTGACCAAGTATGCAGACATGTTGCTCGACTAAACGCGCACACATTTTAGTTCAGCATCGTTTTGTGACACACATCAGAGCAGAAATCATTAATCTAAACTGGCCTTTATTCCTACCAATATTAATTGTTCTTGCCTATGTTTTTGGTCCACATAAGGAGTTGCAGCCACATTAATTGCATCAGAAAATCATGACGGCGAACCAAAGTGGCTGGCCATTGTATTTCGAGGAAACCTAATTCAACAATTACCTCATTTTCTTTGGACAAGAAACTGATTGTAAGATTACGCTGCATGTTTCAGTAACCATGGCTGTGTACAGCTTCGACCACCATACGGAGGACGTCAGGCCATCAATGCTGCCGGACATCCCCTCAAGGGGGCAGCACTAGAGGACAGGTGTGTGACTTATTTACATCAATGTTGTTCTGTGTGTCTGTCTTCGGTAGTCGTCTTCTAGTTGTGTGTTCTCGTTGTCACATTGTTGTGGTATCTGTGTGATGCATTACCTTGCGTTCTATGAGTTCATTCTCCCTTTATCCTTGCTTTATTCTGCGCTGTCAAATGCAAAGTTCTGACGGGTGTCTCTATTAAAATGCTCTATCGACCCACAGTCAGAGATAAGTCAGAAGTCATTTGTGATTATTAATTCACCTCTTAACCTTCTAAAGCAGGGTTTATACACGAGGCGAAGTCGTGCCATGACAATGCAATTGCTACATCATTCGGTTAGGTCAAGGCAATTAGGCATGTGACGTCGGTTCCAAATACGATCTGTTCTGTTGGAAATGACGTTGCAGCAATGTACATTTTACACATGGCAATCAAGCTGTAATCTGGTCGCATGTGGTGACATCGCCTCGTCACGGCAGCAATACTGCAACCCAGCTTTAGGATGTTTAGCTGCTGTAGAGCAGTGATTTTTTAAAGGCAATCTGAATTGGGACCATAGATTTTGAGGAAGGGACTGTAGATTTGTCACATTTACAAAAAATTTATATACTGATTGGGAGGGTGGGACCATAGAATTCAAGCGAGAAACTGTAAGTGAAAGCTTACAAAAATTGCTTCTGTGGAGATATATTCTTTTTGGGTTAGTAACAGACATGTGCTATAGTTGGGTAGGCACGGAAAGTGTATGTGATGTAAATTAGCAATGTTTGTATTTAAATAATGTTTGCTGTATGAAAGCCTATGACTGAATCTGCTATTTGTATTTTTCTTAGAAAGATGGCTCTGCTATTTGGCACTACAGTACAACTTTATTAAAACAAACTTGAATACCCCCCATAACTGGAAGCATAAGCCCGACCCGGCCCGGCCACGCCAGGTTGCACCGCCATGTGTAGACACATCGATCACTTAGTTTTTCTCTGGTCTCTCCTTCTTCGAGATAACCAAATTGTTCTGTATATAGTGTTTTATAGGGTACTGTGTCTTAAAAAGTCTTAAATTGAATCGCACATTTTTATGGCTTTAGAAAGGTCTCAGAAGTGGGACTTTTTAAAGAAAGGCCTTACATTTTATTTCATGAAACTAGGCTATTGGCTATAACTCGACAAAGATGGATTGGGCTGTGTATTGCTGAGCGATATGATTCCTTAACCCTAGGAGTGACCACTGGGCCGAATTCAGCCTGCACGAACAGTGCAAAAAGCGTTCCGGACGATTTTGGTAGCACTCTGTAGGAACAATTTTCTTTTCCATCACAAGTACCTCATACAGGAACAAATGGTATCATTGGAAAGCTGAATCACTCTTCGTTCTGATTCATATTTATTCATGAGCATAGTCGATGATAGCTAATGTTGATCTAGCTTACAAAACGCGTCACATAGTTTGCACCCATATTTGGCTCCTTTTACTACGCTCCGCAGAATAAATTTACATTGCCATTCATAGTATCTAAATATGTAACACGTTATACCTTTGGAAAACTCTGTGATTGGCCTATTCGAATACATGTGAATGAGCGAGCAGGCTATATGCAGTGAATGAGAAATTGTTGTTACAACACGTGTTGTCTGGGCCGTCTGAGCTTTTTATTTACTAATCTGCCATTTTGTTTTCTCACTTCTTTCTGTGTCAGTTCACTTTAGGCCGGATTATTTCAAGTTTCCGTGTCATTATTTTGGCAAATTGAATGACAGCATTAGTGAATCACGCTATTATACTAGTTCAGACAGAACGATGTTGCAGGCTTTTTTGAGGTAAATATCAGCAAGTTACGATTAAATATCAGCAAGTTACGATTTCCACCAGCTTTGACAGCCCGCACTACCACGGTAAGCGACGCGGGACCAATGGGCCAGTCTGAATCAACATAGTCCGGTGTTGAAAAAAAAAGTTCTCAACATATTTGATTCATTTTTTGTTTTATTTTGTAGCTAATATGTATGGCTACATTTTTCCAATTGGACGTAGGGATATACAGCCACTCAGTAATTATCTAGTAGCAGGGTGAAAATAAAAAATGTTGCTTTCTTTTACGACGAAATTCAAAAAGTAATATCCCCATGAAAACATTATGTGCTGTAGTTTGTATCGTGTTATTATAATAGTTTTTTAGTAACAAAATGATGCCTCAGTCACATTTGTGCGATAATTATTAGCAATGTTATGATTTTTTAAAAGCACCCTTGTGAATAACTCTGATTTGCGTACACCGTGGAAATTTATCATTGGTCACTCCTAGGGTTAATAAAATGATACAATTTAATCACCAAATAAATAAATGGCTTTTGGAAGGTGAAATTAATTCGTTATTGCTTCGTGTTCTAAATGTTGGTCTTAAAAGGTAAAAAATAGGTTTCTCATCCAGACTATTTTATGTAAGAGGGAAGCCTTATTATCTTCTAGTTAATATGATTTGTTGCTGTTGTTTTTTGTTTTAAGATGGCTGCCATGTATTAGATGATCACTGTGGCTGATTTAAAGACTGCGCTGAAAGAGTTACAGTACTTTGCATGACAAGTTTTGGACCGAGATTTCTGCACAGAACTGAAAAACATTTTAAAATAGTAATTTATTTTTTTAATAGTAAGTAATATGAAGGAGGTGGCAGGCAAAGAGGAAGCAGATTGAGACGAGAAGCATGTTTCTTTTTTCTTGGCCATAACCATTTCAGTACTACAGCCCTGATTTGCTGTAACCACTGAAAACTGCATTTCCATTGAATATGCAAGAAGATCGGCTGCATCACTTCAAAGTCAAGATTTCAGCAACAAAAATGCATTTTATAAATAGGAATATTTTACATATTCTGAAAGTACGATAATCATCGAGTAAAATGAGCCATATCATTTTACATTTTGTCGTCATGGTAACCTGTCAGTATCCATTTCGCCTCCGGCTCGGTCGCTAAGTTCGCCAACATCATTATTGTTTCGATCGTCAACATCCGACAAAGATTAGTCGCTAAAACTATAAATAGTCTGTCCAAAACATATGCCGCAAAATCGTCAGTTGAAGTAATGCCGTCTGCAAATGGCAAAATGTGGCCATAGCAGATTTTGATAATCCATCTTTAAAAACTGCGAAAATCTCCTTAAAATGACATTGAGCGATAATCAACGATTGCCGCTACTGAATAGCTAATTCATCCGCTATGACAACCGTATATATATATATATATATATATATATATATATATAAAACAAGTGGCTCCATGTAGTGGATAATTATGAGTAAAAGCGATTTAAATGGTGAACATAGCCAATGCTGGAATTCCGGCCTGTCTTACTGTAGCATCACACACCGCGAGGCCAGAATTCCAACCTGTCATACTGAAATGGTTAAATCTGACCAGTCCAAAGCCGCATGCACCCTGATGTTGTGTGTACGTAACTGTGTGTTAGTTAGTGCGTTGGTGTGATAGCTGTGTGTTAGTCGGTGTGTTGGCTGTGTTAACTTTGTGTTAGTCAGTTTCTTCGAACCCTGTATCTTGGCAGCCTTCGCTTCCTCTCGCTGCGAGATCGCTGTGCCTTCTACAAGGCCAACGTCAACCACGCATGGAGCTATCCACCCCAACCTCGCTTTGATCGTCGCCTTTCCAGGTAACCTATTTCACATGTCCAGCTGCCTGTGCAACGTCTGCATGTATGGTGCAGTCTGTGATGATTCATCTTGACAGTATATAGCATGATATGATAATCTAATCTGTGTATCAATATATGTCATATCCATAGGTGATGGTGTAGCCAATTTATGAAAAAAATAGTTTTTACACTAATAGGTGAAATACAAATTTGTTAAATTGTAGACAAAGTCCTTGTGTTACCCCTAACTTATGCTTACATCAGTCCCTCATGTGTTAGTGTCTCCTTCCTTGTGTTACCCCTAGTTTATGTCTACATCAATCCCTCATGTGTTAGTGTCTCCAGCCTTGTGTTACTCCTAGTTTATGTCTACATCATTCCCTCGTGTATTAGTGTCTCCATCCTTGTGTTACCCCTAGTTTATGTCTACATCAATCCCTCATGTATTAGTGTCTCCATCCTTGTGTTACTCCTAGTTTATGTCTACATCAATCCCTCGTGTGTTAGTGTCTCCATCCTTGTGTTACTCCTAGTTTATGTCTACATCATTCCCTCGTGTGTTAGTGTCTCCATCCTTGTGTTACTCCTAGTTTATGTCTACATCATTCCCTCGTGTGTTAGTGTCTCCATCCTTGTGTTACTCCTAGTTTATGTCTACATCATTCCCTCGTGTGTTAGTGTCTCCATCCTTGTGTTACCCATAGTTTATGTCTACATCATTCCCTCATGTATTACTGTCTCCATCCTTGTGTTACCCATAGTTTATGTCTACATCATTCCCTCGTGTATTACTGTCTCCATCCTTGTGTTACCCATAGTTTATGTCTACATCATTCCCTCGTGTATTAGTGTCTCCATCCTTGTGTTACCCATAGTTTATGTCTACATCATTCCCTCCTGTATTACTGTCTCCATCCTTGTGTTACCCATAGTTTATGTCTACATCATTCCATCCTGTATTACTGTCTCCATCCTTGTGTTACCCATAGTTTATGTCTACATCATTCCCTCCTGTATTACTGTCTCCATCCTTGTGTTACCCATAGTTTATGTCTACATCATTCCCTCCTGTATTACTGTCTCCATCCTTGTGTTACCCATAGTTTATGTCTATATCATTCCCTCGTGTATTAGTGTCTCCATCCTTGTGTTACCCATAGTTTATGTCTACATCATTCCCTCGTGTATTACTGTCTCCATCCTTGTGTTACCCATAGTTTATGTCTACATCATTCCCTCGTGTATTAGTGTCTCCATCCTTGTGTTTATTTTATATGCATGTTTCAATTGTAACATCAAAGCAGGATATCACATTGGTCAAAATATTCACAATCGTAGGTCCAACTGAATTTCTAGCGTGTTACTTCAGGTCCACGAGGAGGGTAAACACTACTTGATGTAGTTTTGCTTTCCTAATTATATTACTATGAAAATAGTTTTATCAGTTGCAGAAATGTACTCTTCTATTTCACCTCTACATTCCAGTTATTAATTATATGTCAAAATGTTTTGTCCAACAAAGTGTTTATTAAAATATTAACTGATGTATGTTTTCTGTGTTCACCACCAGAGGTCAGCAGCAGCACTACAACGGCTCTCATCGTAATCAGGCCGAGTCGACTGTAAACAGCGATAGGACGAGCAGGTCAAAGTCTGTCGAAGACTGTATCTCAATCGAAAATGGATCACAGCAGGAAGAAATACCACCTGGTGGCTGTGAAGGACAACAAGAGTTCCCAGCGCATCCAGTAGGTGTCGCCTTGAATCCCCGTTTGTTATCTAAGACTATCGTTAGCAGAAGAATCCTTGTGCAGGAATGGAATTTAGAGCATTGATTATTTATTAATGAAACTTACTGATAGCCAATTCTATTAATTGATTAATTACTTGAAAAATATATGTTATGAGTATGTGGTTGAATATTCAGTTAAAATATTTATTGGTCTGTCATTTAGAAACCCCTAATGAATTATAAATGCAGCCCCAATAGCAGTTTTTTACACCTCAAAAATGTTTGGATTTTTAAATTGACAATACCATTCAGAATTGATACACATCTGTAATTTCTATTTTGTTCAAGTTAATCTACTTTCATCACAGAAAACAAGCAACAAGTTTTGATGCTACCTTTGTCCATGTCACCAAGGATTAAGCACATGTTGTAGACATCGCATGGTTTGCTTACATGGTTTGCTTACTTGCTTGCAGAAAGGGCAGTTGTACGGGGGCAGTCAGTGTCGCCACCAATGGTACAACACAGTCAATGGCAATTACCTGCAGGAGCCAGCAAGTGGAGCAGCAGAACCTGGTATGTCATCTTTGTCCACTTGTTCAAGTTTATATCACCATGACAGTGCTGGGATTACAACACTGCCTTGAGCAGTAGACAGTTAGCAGGCGCCCTGGCATTTGTGATTATTGTAAATGTGAGAGAAACTTTTCCTATTTGTGACTTATTGCAGGAAGCAATTGTGTTCATATTCATTTGCTGTTAATTGCCAGTTGGTTGTGATTTGATTGCAGTTGTAATTTGTTGTAATCGTCTGTATTTTAATGTATTCATAGGTGAAATATATAACTGTTGTATTTTACTTTTTTATGGTGAAAAGATTTTTCTTATGTTTCAACTTTGCCTAAATGTTTATCACACAACATATGAAGACACCCGCTCGGTCTGAAACACTTTTTAGTTGAATTAAAGCATTATTTTAGTGGAAGCATTACAAAATAAAGAACATTATGATAACTCACCAAAAAATTTAATTACAGCTTAAAATTATATGATTTAAATTGTGATTATGTTTGGGCTTCATAACTGAATTTCAATAATAGAAATCACGACCTGCTCTCTTCAACATCACAGTGATGGTTGAAGGAAGCCGCCCGAGATACCTGTAGCATGACTTTGTGTTTGTAGAAGACCCAGCTGGAACAGACAAATATGGCTTGAAGGTGTCAGGAGGTGGGTGATGGGAGCTCTGTAGAACAGGGACATACGCATAGCTTATGCCACCAACTAACCCATTAGATTCTACGATTTGTATACTCTAATCTCAGGATTATTGGCATTTCCAGATGTATCTACCACCTTGTGTTCAGAATTGTGTAAAAATTAATATTGATAGTGACATGTTTCTTTTGAAGATTATTGATTTCCCATGTGCCCTCACAATAAGTCAGATTTGGTCATAAAATGTTTAGATGTTATTATCACAGTTTGTGAAGACAAAATGGAAACTTGTGTTGCAAATACTTGATACATGCATGATGTAAATACTTGATACATACATCAGATACTTCACACACTTGATAAACACATCTTGTGAATACTTGATGTATTAGATACTTCACACACTTGGTAAACGCATCTTGTGAATACTTGATACATGCGTCAAGTACTTCTAAACACCTGTAAAAGTAAAGAAAACATTATACAGACACATATTAAATATTTGGTGCACCCAGTGGATATATTTTATGCAAACACGTGTTATTTTTATTAGACTATTAAAAATACTGTTAATTAGAACCTGATGTTGGGATTCTGATTTGTTCCTGTAGATCACATGTCAAAACTTCATTTTATGCAGTGGACATTTATTGGAAACTTAAACTGTGAGTGCCGTGTTTCTTTCAGAGTGTGGAGCGGCCCACCCTGCAACCCAACCAATCCCCATACCCCAGCCCACATATAACCAACCCTACCCCCCAGACAGCACCTCCTGCAGCTCCCGCTGTGACCCCACCCCACTGTCAGTGCCCTATTACCCCGGGAACGGCGGCACACAGAGTCTCATTCAGCCCGTCAATGGCATGGCTGGACAACCAAACCTTGTGATACCACCAGGGGGCGTTCCCTACTACCCATTCCTCATTGTGCCTCATGCTGACAGCATGGCGGGACCGATCAACCTGAGTGTGGCGCCATCTAGTGATCCAGGCGGCTGTGACTTGCCACAGAACGGTAACTGTGCAACTGTTATCTTTGGTTCTACAGTAGCGTGCAGGGTGACCACCAAAAACGGTAGCCATACAACTTCTTTATTTTTATTTCAAATGACACATTCTTTTGTTTACATTTGCTTTACATGATGCATGATTACTTTTGGAAAGTTTCATAGGGATATCTTTAATGCCCTTGATTTGAGACACATGATATGTGATTTGAATGCAGATGATAGCTGGTGCATTTCTTCAAGCCATTCAATGCCTCTTGTGTTTTGTTATAGATTTAACAAGTCTGAGGTTTTTCTACAATCTTGGCGTGGAGGTAAGTGGAAAGTAACACTTTACTTGGGTCATTTGGGATTTTTTGATGCGCACACAGAAAATTAGTGTTTTGGTACATCAGTATGATCTTGAAGTACGACAATTGCGTGCAGTACTTGACCTATCAGTGCTGTTGTTGTTGCAGTACTACCGTATGTTGTTGTTGCAGTACTACCGTATGTTGTTGTTGCAGTACTACCGTATGTTGTTGTTTCAGTACTACCGTATGTTGTTGTTGCAGTACTACCGTATGTTGTTGTTGCAGTACTACCGTATGTTGTTGTTGCAGTACTACCGTATGTTGTTGTTTCAGTACTACCGTATGTTGTTGTTGCAGTACTACCGTATGCTACCAAAGATTCCGTCGCCGCCACAGCCGCCATTCAACAACTATGTCAATGGTCAGGTGATGTACGGGGCGCCCCCTATGATGGCCCCCCCACCGCCGGAGGTGTATGCCATGTCTGCCGCGGGGGTCACCGAGGAAGAGAACCCGGGTCAGTATGAGTTGGAGAGCGATAAGTCTGGGAGTGATTGGGGGAAACGGAAACGCCAGGTAGTTTATGTTGACGTCATGGACACGGGTGCGTGCAAATGTACATGTGGTGGACATGACAGTGGATGTATCTCGGATGTTAGTAGCTGCGGGAACGGCGAGAACGCGGATAGCTGTCTATCGGATGATGCTCAGGATCGCCTTCCCGTCTCCCACGTGGTTGGGGAAGGTTCAGGGGATAGCCACAGCGACAGTTCTTCCCAGTCGAGTGCGTGCGGTCGTGGTAACAATGTTCTAGTTGTGCCGAGCTGTGTGCAGACGGAGGATCGCTCACAGAGGGCGCCGCTGTACACAAAGCACAAGGGCTGGGTGGGGGCGCCACCGAAGCTTGTGCGGCCATTGAAGGAGATTCCGCCTCGATTCAAGAAGCTGCTCGCTGCGCATGCGCAAGTCGCACATAAGTCGGCCACGTTTAAGCGTAGTCAGTATACCGGGGTGCCACTGGTTAAACAGAGTCATATTGACGGGGGCACAAGGAATGAGGGGAGGAGAGGGGTCAACAGCAGAGGGCATTATAGCTTTAACCCGGAGGCAGAGAGCTTTATCCCAGGCCAGAAGTACGAGTGCATTGGGCAGGGTGTGGCGCCATCTAGTTGTCAGTGTGTGCAGCAGACGTACATTGACACGGATGGCGCAACCCCCATAGACACACCCCACCCAACGTACACAATCCACATTCCTGGGGGGTTCCCCGCCTACACGTGTTGTACTGCTGATAACGTTGCCAATTCTGATGCTTCAGGCCTGCCGCAGTCCACCGCCAGCAGGAGTCCGGCTACTGCATGCTCCCCAGGGACCATTTATTACGCAAACCAAGTGTACTCGGCCCAGTCTTACATGTCGTATGTTCCGCCTGGCCCGCCGAACCCTTCCATCGTCTATAACGTATCCCAGCAGCCTCAGCCTGTACCGCAAGCTGCGCCACCGTACTTGGCTGCACCGTTTATGACCGGATGTGCACCGCCTCCTGCTCACTACTAGAATGTTTACGTTTGTTTCACTTCCTAAGCATCTCATGTCACCACTGAAGTCACCGCTTCTTTATGTACCGAGTAACTGCTCAATGATATGTGGGGCCAAGATTCCGTGGTCAAATATAACAATGATAAAAATGTTATTAATCATCCGTGAAAACTTGTGACGTTGTTAATCGTCCCTTGTTTTTGAAAGAAGTGACTTGATGTGGGGATTGAGATGTTAAAGAAGTATCTTGTGTAGTTGGTGTTGTCTCTGTTTGCTACGGCTTCGGAGGACCGTTGTAGCCAGACATGCTTGTGCTTACTGTCCTACAATGGCTCAAGGCCGATATACATGAGCCAGTCGTGCCCCAGTTGGTCGGTCGATGCCGTGTCACATGACAGTGCACATCTAAATTGTGTGTGCCAATTTGAGCTTTGATGAAAGGTCTTGACCGGTGCATCTCGCTGATTGACCATTGGTCGGTTAATCACTCATGTAAACTGGCCTTCGCTTGAGGGGCATGGTCTTGTGCTGCCATCTAGTGTGTTGTATTTCACATGCCTGGTGCTGAATAGTTTTAGTTTTGTGCTCAACGCATCATCCCAAAACTGTTGTTGTCTCTGTTATCTGCCAACACTTGTCAGTGCCAACTCTCCCCCCAAGTTGTGTAATTTTATACCAGGTGTTACATTAGGTATACTGGGCAAGCACATTTCACTTTTGGACATACTGTGTAATTTTACAGCATTACATTAGATATACTGGGCAAGCACATTTCACTTTTTGACACATTGTGTAATTTTACACAGTGTTATATCAATATACAGATTGAGCACAAAACTGTTGAGGTGACGGTCTGTCGAGTATATGGCTTTGCAGTGTACAACTATGAATCTCATTAAGCATTGTCATCGAAGGGTAACAGTCTGTCTCTGTTGGTGTGTATTAGTTGCAAGTGTGGCTTCCTCAAAGCTTCCACAATACTGGTCCCAAACTAATGACGAATCTGAAACCGCTAAGTCATTTTCGTAAATCCATCTTATTACAAGTCCACCCAGAGCTATGGTAAAGATGCACATTAGTGGTATTATACATTTACATTATTAAAGATATTTTTATACACTATCCCCATTGTCATAATGCTAATTAATTTTAATAATCTGATTGTAATTTCATGTTTTGGTGACTTATTTAGTCTAATTTGTGACCAGTAAAGTTCAAACAGTCTCCTATTGTCTGTGTTCATGTGTCTAGATACTAGTAGTACTGGGGTGCGTGTCGCACTCAAACCTCTTTGTGCTGTTCTCATGGTTTCTTTGGGTCTTTCTCAAAACATTGATGTATCCAGTTTTGTTTAGGGTCAAACATTGATGTTTTGAGATGGTCTCTATTGATGTGCTTTATTTCCCGTTTGTTGTCGTACCTGTATATCTGTGTAATTAGTTTTTTCCTTGGTTAGTCGTGTTGCCGTGGTAATGCAAAAAATAATGTTGTGCTTCAATGTTTGCAATTCTTCTGTGTGGGTGCTTAGGTAGAAATCTCTATTCATTTGGAGAGTGGAGCTTTCTATCTGGAGGGTGGAGCTCTTTCTGTCTGTAGGGTGGAGCTCTTTCCATCTGGAGGGTGGAGCCCTTTCTATCTGGAAGGTGGAGCTCTTTCTATCTGGAGGGTGGAGCTCTTTCCATGTGGAGGGTGGAGCTTTCTATCTGGAGGGTGGCGCTCTTTCTATCTGGAGGGCAGAGCTCTTTCTGTCTGGAGGGCGGAGCTCATTCCATCTGGAGGGTGGAGCTCTTTCTATCTGTAGGGTGGAGCTCTTTCCATCTGGAGGGCAGAGCTCTTCCCATCTGGAGGGCAGAGCTCTTTCCATCTGGAGGGCGGAGCTCTTTCCATGTGGAGGGTGGAGCTCTTTCCATGTGGAGGGTGGAGCTCTCTCCATTTGGAAGGTGGAGCTGTCTCTTTCTGGTGCGTACAGCCCGCTTCATCAGGCTGTTGTGACCATTTATAACCTTTCCGGCACACCCAAAACCCAGAATGTGGACCCCCCACTCCCAACATAAATTGTCTGTAATACCATGGACACAGTGACCATGTAATACCATGGATGCAGTGACCATGAATTGTGGTCAGTCTGCTGTTTAGTAAACTGTAATTGCCAGTAGAACTAACTCGACACTAAACCCAACGTTCTTGCACTTTGGCCTCTTTCTACAAGTAGCCAGATTACTGACTCAAAGGTTTTGTTGTTACAGTTCAACATTACATTTCTTCCAAGTGGAAGATAACTAAAACGCAACCACCAAATGAAGCGTCGGTGGTTATGACTGATTGCGAAATTGGTGCATAATTAATGCAGATTTTTGCAAGCTATATCTATACTAACACACTTCTAGCCCTGAACACCCAAATATGGCCTATTGTCTATATTTACACTAGATGTCTGGTTGTTATGAGAGAACATACTTGGGGTTACGAGTATGGACACAACATTTATTGTCATTGTGAGTAAACGACGCGACAACAAACTGCTCAAATGGTTGATGTGTAAATGGTTTAACAACGTGGAAATTTGTTTAAGTGGTGATATACGTGTTAGATTTGTGCTGTCAGTAAAATCATATAAGCTGTGTGACATGTAAAATAGTGTAGCTACATCCATGACCAGTACAATTGACATTAATTCATAATTTGGAGATATTTCAAATTATTTGGAGATATCTGATAAATATCTCATTGTTTGGAGATATAACCCACCAGTGAATCTGTTTGTTGGAGATATGTTCAATATGTTTAGAATCATTTTAATGATATCACGATATATATTTGCCATATACTAATATTTAGTGTAGACATTATATAACACATTAAATATTTACACAGATGTCTGAATTTAGTAAAATTTCTGCTTATATTACTGATATAATCTGGAGTTACCACCAATTCTATGTGACAAATTTGTGATATATGCAAATTAATTATCACTGTACAAGTATTTCAGATATTTCTCATTCTTATATTTGGTGATATGATTAATTATATTAATGCTTTTATTAATTAAATTACAGATATATCCAGTCATATTGCATAAATCTTCAATTGAATTAGTGATGTCACAAATGAGTGTTCGGAAGTGTCTCCAATCCATGAATTAATGACAGTTCCACTAGTAATATACATGTAGCCCATATCTATGTATTTAGACAGTGTGGCTGTATACAGTTGTTTGAACATGTCGCTAAACCTGTCGAACGTATTGGTACATCAGTAATCTTACGTGTGTCCTTCGTTTACATATATAATATTATATATATATATAAACATATACGTAATTGTTCAGATTTTTCGAGTTAACATGTCTGATTCAGAGTTCTGAAGCAGCAAATATGTTACTCGAAAATGCAAATATGGCTTAAAACTTTACTTTGTTGAGTCTTTCATGCTTCCTGTTTTCATTCAGTGTTTTAGAAATAATAATACTTTATTGAGTGTCCAGTGTTTCAGGTTTACAACCAGGGTACTGTTACTGTAATGTGGATGGTATGACAGTATTTTTTTCATCTAGAGATTCACATAGTTAATTTGGTTTGTTGAGTTGCAGTTGTATTTATAATCTGTTATTTATGTTTTTTGAGTTTTTATCATTGTTCTGTTATTGATTGCACTGTACTAGTTGTTGTGGGAGTTTTATTCTAAATTATTTCAAAACTAAATATCAGTAATTACCAAATCCTCTACAAATCTTTCTTGCCATGAATGATTTTTGTTGAATTAATTTTGCCTCCTTGAGATTTTGACACATTTTTTACACGAGAGATATTCTCATTTCATCAACATTTGATCTAACAAGTTATGAAGACAATGATTATCAGGTCCAAAATGTGTTGTGAAAGCTTGCTTGAAATGTTTGTTATTTATTGTAATATACATGTTAGGCTGGGTTGAGTTGATTGTGTCCATTGTTATGTATTTAATTTAAAGTTTCCTTAGTTCTGTGTGACTCTTTCTGTCTTTAGTTAGCAGATATGAAAAAGAATCTTCTAATGTTATTGGTGATCATGTTTATAGTAGCGCAACTGCATTATCTTGGAAAGTGTATTTTTGTTAGACATTTTGGCTGAGGTACATGCGTGCTATATAGATAAAACTACCAAAGGATGAACGGATCATGTGTGTCAGAGTTGTGATGAAACGACACCATCTAGTCGTGCTGAATCTCTGCTCACACAACCAGAATTTTTTTTTCAAATATTTTACAGAATACAGATAAGAACCCGATAGTCAGTTTGGCAGTGTGTCATTGTATTGTGACTGGGCCTGCCACCTGGGTGCCAAAGATGTTTTGTTGAAGTGCTATGCCTGTAGTTGCTACCGTATGTTTTTATTGACAGTGTATGTCTATATACAAAGTGTGTATGTACACGTGCATGTACACATGCATGTGTATGTGTTGTGGCCATGACTACTGTCTACTCCTATACTACAGCTGACTAAAGGTTCATAGCTGTGTGGATGTTTAGAAGTAACCAATAACTATAGTTACACAATGTGATCCTTTCAACGAGACCTGTGCTACAGCAGTAACCATGGTTACTGTCATCTGCCAGGGGTGTCACTCCAGCATAATATTAAATCGCCATTTACTTGGTTCTTTGCTCATTAGTGGTGGCCGGGGTCACTTTTTAGTGGTCACCAAATAATGAGTTAACCCACTTCCCTATGACGTATTCAGTGGACCCAAAGAACTTTAATACTTAATTAATGGTTCATATCAGTATGTGTCAAAAAGATGAGAAGACATTTAAAAACTAACTTTGTGTGTTTAAGATAACTAAACTAAGGTGCTTTAGTATTGGTGAACAGTCATGTTTAGTGTTGGTGAACAGTCATGTTTAGTGGTGGTGAACAGTCGTTTTGAAATAAAACATTCCCGTTCTTTGAGTCCCACGTGGACAATTCTTATTATATAGATCTATGGTGTTGTGGCAGATTTACTTTTGTAAAATGTATACAAATTATACAAATGTGCTGCGAAATACAAATTGTATTTTCTTATCATGTAGTTAAGTATGTGTGTGGTGACTGTCATTTTGCGCATAACCTACTTTTGTCTTGTCTTTACACTGCTAAGGTGACTTAATGAATGATATAAAATAATAATATAAACATCACAGTGCAAGAGGAAAATTTAATATAACATACAAGGTGTTGCATTGTACGCAAAAGAAAAATTAATGTCATGTATTAGTTGCACATGAGAATATTTGTTTTATTTTAAATGATGGGGTGTCTAATCATTCATGTATGCGAGTGTGAATCGGTAGAAGAATGTGCACTTGCCACTATTCCGTCAGTTGTGTGTTCCCATGAAAAGATCAATGTCTTTCTGCTGCCATCTTGTCTGCGTCACGCCACTAGAAGTAGATACCTGGTCATATACACTATCTGGTGGATGTTGTCCTACCTAAGCAGTGTTTTACTGTTTGTGGAGACCTTTAATGTGTATTTTGCAGAGACAATATATATCTTATTGGTTTAAGTGGCAAGGTGGATTTGTCATGTATACATGTACTGTGAAGTTAGATATGAAAAATTATTTTCTTAGGTAGATAAGTGAACATTCCAGTTGTGTATGATGAAACTGGTAGACTCTATATTTCTCACGCCATTACAGAACATAATGCGGAGTGATATTTTTGCTGTGACCTGTTTGTTGCTATAAACTTGTAGTCAGTAAATGTTCTTCAATTTGTATAAATATTCATTTATATGCGAGATAATTGCTATTTTTGTGGAAAACAGTCTATGGCATACACCGTTTACGTATACATTAGATGATCTTGGATAAGTGTCTGATTAATGAGACATATATTATTTGCTGTTTGCAAGATGCAGCCAGTTTGATGTGGTTTATTTTAAGCAGCCTGTCTGTTAACTTTCAGCACAATGTCAGTGCTGTGGCTGTTGTCAACGTTCCTAAATGTGCTCAGCACTCGTGGTTGGAGATGGCGTGTGTCATCAGTGACAGTTCAATAGTACATCACTTCTCAGACAAGTTATTGCAACTCATACAGAGTTACAATTAAAGGGATTGTACAATGATTTTCATTGGTTTACTGATACGCAGCAAGTTGGGGGTTTCTATATAATTAAAATGCCAAAATTATCACAAAGTACATCTAAATTAAGAGTTGTATTTCATAATCTTTATTGCTGTAGAATATTTACTGTCAGACATTTTTATGAATTTAGAATTTGACGGACCAATAAATCACGGTAAAAAACAAATATTACACTTTCAAAGGTTATTGGTCTGTCATTAATTGCAATAAAGCAGTCTATATGTCGTAAAATTAGCATATTTTTTAATTCATTGCTGTTATATTTTCAAAAAAATTAAGTGGTGAAACACGTTTTGTATGGATATAATTTTTAACCAACCAAAACATTATAACTAATAAATTCAGTGTTGCAGTGTTCCAGCAAGCAATGAAAGTCGTCATACATGCCATTTAACAATATAGTTTGAATGGAACGTAAACACTCCATTAATTTAGTTGCACCTTACCAGCTCGACACCTTCAGAGTTATTGGTATTATTTTAATGGAAACTATGGACCTACTCAACTGTGGACATGCTGAATTCACGTTAGATCCTTTCAAATTGACACAAGTCGTTCAAAGCTGTCGCTGTCAGCCAACTGAAGATTTGAGACGCGGCCACCACAATTGAGTGATGCATTGTATTTGTCATGCACTAGTATTGTATTTGTATTGTTCACTCTTGTATTCTGTTGTTTGCGCTCGTAACAAATTGCAACTCATAATAAAGTTCTTCAACGTTGTCCAGATGTTTTGTTAGTGTAGTCATTCAGCTAGGAGTGCTTTCAGGGAACTCCACTAGATGGTTATTCTGTCTATGGACAGACTTGATCACCACTGGTAAATAGCTACTTCACGTTACAATACAGACTACACTGACTAGAATGATACACCACTAAAACACACGTTCGTTTATTACGTGGACAAGGCAATGTTACAGCAAACATCACGTCGTCACTCACGATGTTCAAATTGCATGTGCACATTAAGAAAATAGTGTAAAGATTTTACATAGATTATAGTTCAAAAATATACATGTGGGAAACGTACATGTTGCGTTTCACTATTTTATAGGTACACAGGCCGGTGTGGTTCGGGTTGAATGTTCATTGCTTCACAAAGGTGATGCGAATAAAATTTTGCCTATCGTTATTACATATCGTGGTGTACCGCGATATGGGTAGTGTACTGCCCTGTACCGTGTATCGCGATGCACTGGTGTATCGTTCCGGCCCTAGTAAATAGCATAAAAATATTAATTATGAATGATAATGTTGCCTTTCAAACTGTGCTGCGTTAGTGTGATTCTGTTCACACTACAACTTTGGCATCGGCCTATATAAATCTGGTTTCTCATGCATTTAAAATTTGTGCCCCAATACCTTTTAAAATTATTCATGCCAAATTAATTTGTTTATAGCTTTGTCACTTGCAAGAAGTACACCTGGTACACTTCAATATCCCTTTAATTGTTACTAACACCCCCATCAGCATATACAAAAATAGGCATCCCTTGGTAACTTAAAAAAAGTTCTGATGAGAAACCGGGAAATTTTTTCATGGCCTTCGCTCAAACCTCGTTGACAGTATAAAACTGTCACATCTGGTGATTCAAAGCTGGTCCCATTCACCAGTTATTCTGTGGAGAAACGCACGCACGCACGCACGCACGCACGCACGCACGCACGCACGCACGCACGCACGCACCCACCCACCACGGAAGAAGCATCAGTTGATAGTAAACATCTATTTTAACTTTATATGAAACATCACAGATTTTATTAACATATATAAAATTAAAAAATTATCTGTCGACTGTGTTTACTGTGTCTTCTATTAACTTTTGGACTTCCTTGGCGTGAACGTGTGACCGCGTGACACAATCTTGCAGTTTGCTCTTGCTCAAACTGCTGCCACCTGGTGGAGAAAAACAGTAATAATGTCCTATAAAAATGTATGACACAACAAAGGCTACCCAAATTACTGTTCAATGCATGCCAAGCAATCAGTCAATTAATTAAATTCTTAAGGTAGCCACCAGAGGCACCACTGGTATACACACAGAACAACAGCCACGTGTGAGAATTTTTGGAAATATTGCTAATAACAATTTCAGCTTGGAATGAATTAACATAAAGAAAATTGCAGAGAAAAGCACACTAATTTCAATATAATAACAGCCCCTGGGTTAATGGTTACTCTGATGTATTCATTTGGCTAAGGTACTATTGTTATTGCACAACAGCTATATATAGTGAGGTGAGGAGCTAAGAGGATTTGCTAGTCTCTTAATTGTATTTGATTTTATTCTTTGGTTTAAGCTCAATCAGGGTTGACAAAAATCTTGTTTTAAACTATATATGGGAATTTGACAGGCCAATTAAAAAATTTTTATCGGTTAGAATTTTTTCATTGTCACGTTAGCCAATCACAACGACATACCTGGCTTGTAGATTGTACACACTTGCTCATCTTCCATGGTTACTATGGTAAACAAACCAGTTGCTAGGGACTCTTCCTCACGTGTTGGATCGACGAGAATGATGTCACTACAAATTACAAATCCAATTAAATTAACACCGATTGTTAAATCTGGTAACTTGCGAGAGTGAACAGATCAATGTCATAGTATATAGAGCCAGACCACTTTTGCAATTTTTCTGCTGATTTTTTTATCGGACCCATTCAAAAATAATTTAATAGTATAAACGAGCCAGCGTGTCATAGTCGAAACAAGACATGCAAAAAAAAATTAATTGAGGGACATTTAATTGAGGAGGAACTGTTAAGAACCTGAAAAATTTTTTTTTTTACACTGACTTTCAAACACTATTATTTGTGACAGAGAATTTGCCGAGATTTTGACAAAGACTGATGTTGGTACGGTACTCACTCGTCAAAGACAGAGAAGCTTGTAGCCACAGGATGACTGTGGATGGTCAGGAGATGCGTCTTCTCTAAGTCTACCTTTGGGATTCCTGTCCTCTCGCAAACATCCACTGACGGCAACTGCACTGAAGCCATCAACAAGGAGGTTAACAAAGATAGTTGGGGGCTTCGAGGTTAACACAGATAGTTGGGGGTTTCCAGGTTAACACAGATAGTTGGGGCTTCGAGGTTAAAACAGATAGTTGGGGGCTTCGAGGTTAACACAGATAGTTGGGGGCTTCGAGGTTAACACAGATAGCTGGGGACTTCCAAGGTTAACACAGATAGTTGGGGGGCTTTGAGGTTAACACAGATAGTTAGGGGCTTCGAGGTTAACACAGATAGCTGGGGACTTCAAGGTTAACACAGATAGTTGGGGGCTTCGAGGTTAACACAGATAGTTGGGGGCTTCGAGGTTAACACAGATAGTTGGGGGGCTTCGAGGTTAACACAGATAGTTGGGGGGCTTCGAGGTTAACACAGATAGTTGGGGGCTTCGAGGTTAACACAGGTAGCTGGGGACTTCAAGGTTAACACAGATAGCTGGGGGCTTCGAGGTTAACACAGATAGCTGGGGACTTCGAGGTTAACACAGATAGTTGGGGGGCTTCGAGGTTAACACAGATAGTTGGGGGCTTCGAGGTTAACACAGATAGTTGGGGGGCTTCGAGGTTAACACAGATAGTTGGGGGCTTCGAGGTTAACACAGATAGCTGGGGACTTCGAGGTTAAGACAGATAGTTGGGGGTTTCGAGGTTAACACAGATAGTTGGGGGCTTCGAGGTTAACACAGATAGTTGGGGGCTTCGAGGTTAACACAGATAGTTGGGGACTTCAAGGTTAACACAGATAGTTGGGGGCTTCGAGGTTAACACAGATAGTTGGGGGGCTTCGAGGTTAACACAGATAGTTGGGGGGCTTCGAGGTTAACACAGATAGCTGGGGACTTCAAGGTTAACACAGATAGTTGGGGGGCTTCGAGGTTAACACAGATAGTTGGGGGCTTCGAGGTTAACACAGATAGTTGGGGGCTTCGAGGTTAACACAGATAGTTGGGGGCTTCGAGGTTAACACAGATAGTTGGGGGGCTTCAAGGTTAACACAGATAGTTGGGGGGCTTCGAGGTTAACACAGATAGTTGGGGGCTTCGAGGTTAACACAGATAGTTGGGGGGCTTCGAGGTTAACACAGATAGTTAGGGGCTTCGAGGTTAACACAGATAGCTGGGGACTTCAAGGTTAACACAGATAGTTGGGGGGCTTCGAGGTTAACACAGATAGTTGGGGTCTTCGAGGTTAACACAGATAGTTGGGGGCTGTAGTATATGTATGCTATATGTGGGAATTAAACAAGCCAGTAAATCATCCAATGAAAATTTCTGTTTAAATTTCACCTTCCAAATTTTAGATTTATTAGTTGGTCTTTATGTACAGTAAAGAATATCTATCTATATATGTCTTTATGTACAGTAAAGAGTATATATCTATATATGTTTTTATGTACAGTAAAGTGTATCTATCTATATAGGTCTTTATGTACAGTAGAGTATCTATCTATTTATGTATTTATGTACAGTAAAGAGTATCTATCTATATATGTCTTTATGTACTGTAAAGCAGTATCTATATGTCGTAAAACTAGCATATTTTAATCCATCACCAAATAGTGTATGTTAGAAAATATTAAGAAAAAGAAACGTTTTGTCTGGATGTTATTTTTAACGTTTTGTATGGATGTTATTTTTAACCAACTGAGATGTTATAAATACTAATAAATTAAGTGTTACAACATCCCATAAAACAGTTGTTCGATTAAACCCTTTAACATAGGTCGTAGACATGGCGTATTATACATGGTTCAATGACACTGAAGGCAGAACATGTAACAGGGTTTTCCAAAAATAATCTTGCCTTGATGACAATATATGGTTTATTTTCATATAGAATGTCTTATTTCGGATTTCATTTCACAGTTCATGGAAAAAACACAATATGAGTTCCATTTTAAAGCAATTTTGTGTTATTCCCACTCCTGCTGACAGTCGGTTACACACGTAAGAAATAGCCAGGAATAATGTAAATATATATATATAATGTAAATATATATATATATATATATATATATATAATGTAAATATAAACACTAGCGCAGTATCCAGTCCTTGAGACTGCTCAAACCGCTTTACACTTCACCCCCTGGCAGACCTGTTCATTCCAACACCAACTCGACTTCTCTGGAAAGCATTCAGCCACGCTGCGATTACTGTGCAGAGACTACTCATTCATTTATATCCACCTCTGCCTATAAGCAGGTACTCATTTACACAACTGGGTGAACTGAAGCAACGTGGAGTGAACGAGATTGTCCAAGCTTTGAAACAGCAACAAGAGGATTCAAGCCCTGGTTCTCTTGAATGTTCTAAATACTTTATGCTAATAACCACTATGCTACTAACCACTATGCTACTAACCACAAGGCTACTAACCACTATGCTACTAACCACTACATTACTAACAACTACGCTACTAACCACTACGCTACTAACCACTGTGCCACTAACCACTATGCTACTAACCATTACACTACTAACCACTACAGTACTAAGTTACTAACCACTATGCTACTAACCACTACGTTACTAAGTTACTAACCACTAAGCTACTAAATAGTACTTTACTAACCACTACGTTACTAACCACTACGCTACTAACCACTATGCTACTAACCACTACACTACTAACCACTACGTTACTAAGTTACTAACATCTAGGCTAACCACTATGCTACTAATCACTACTTTACTAACCACTACGTTACTAACCACTAGGTTACTAACCACTATGCTACTGACCACTAGGCTACTGACCACTACACTACTAACCACTGTTATTACGTCCCACAATCAGCAACAAACAAGGACCAGTCAATTGACATGCCACCTGACCAGACTGTGGTGTTTTGCTCTTTATGGATGCAGTCTATGTATTGTTTTTATAACTTCATGAAACGACAGGCTGCGACTGACCCGTTCTTAGAGCTGCTAACAAGGCAGTGGTACAAACTCCAAGGAGGTTGCCGTCGTAGTTGAGACAGATTATGTCGCAGTACAACACCCAACACATCTGGAACAACAAATGTCGACGTTCCATTACAATATAAATTTAATAATAATATATCATTCTCATAGAGCATAATATCCTTAATTATAATGGTTATTTTTCACACTGTTGTCAATATGCATGAAAACAAAATCGCAATCAGATCCGGTGCCAGACGATAATACACCCCCACAGTCGACACCCGACTGAAAATATCCAATAAACAATCTCAAAGCATTTCTGCCACACTATCTACTGACAACTTGCTGCTTGTTGGTGAACTCAAAAAAAGGGCAAGAATCAAAAGTGACATTATGACAACCTGTACATCTGACGCATAGACGTTGGTCACTATGCACCATCAACATTTCATTGTGTTTAGTTCACTGGTTAATCACTAGGATTGTTTTCTAGTGAGCCCTATACTCCAGCAGATGGCGGCCATTTGTGGATTTATTGAGTTAAAGAACATACCTTTGCTTCCTTTATGCACAACTCGTTTCTATCCACACAGTTGGAACTGAAAACAATAGGCATAATAAAAAAGAAATCCCCACATCACAATGAAGCAAAAACATTTAACATCTACATTTGCAGCCCATCAATGTTTTGTCACTTGACAACTGAAACAGTGTGTTTTATACATTATGATAGAAAATAATTGATCAATTGACTAATTCTAAATCCTTTAGCAGCAACTTAAAACAAATACTCTTTTCTGATACAATCAGGGTTGGGAAGTTTCTGATGAGATGGTAAATACCATGGTATTTACCACTTCGTCAGAAATACCTTCCTGACATCGAAATGTCAGAAACTTCATTTTTGAGACATTTTCTTTCAAAAATGATCACATGCCATTCTGTTTAATGTGTAGATTGTACATTAAATCAACATAGTAATGCATTAGTAACCTGTTACATGTCATATAATTGCAACAAAGAAATGATAACATATCTATGTAATTGTTGTAGCATGGTTTCACTTGGCAGTTAGCTTTTAAAAGAGCAGGACAGTTGTCAATCATAATTGGGAAAGCATGAAAGAAGTTGGCTGGGTGTAGGTGCATACCAGTAATAACACTGGAGAGGACTTCAAGGGACTGGGTTAGCACTGTGCACAGACCTTTGTGGCTGTGTCAATAAGCCAATTGGAAGACAACAAAAAAGTTAAACTTAAGTAATTAATTGAGACAGAACTGTACTGTTATACTGCTCACTACTGTGAGCTGATAGTGAGCTATGCACAGCTTTATTGTGTAAGATTAGACAAATTGACATCAAAGAAAGATTCAAGGCAGGTCCAGGCAATCATTTGAAGTCCCAATTTCCAGAGCTGAACTATCAAGTGAGCTACAACTAATTTTTTTAAGAGTATTGTCTCAGCTAGTTTTTATCATATGTGCACCTGTCTGTGCTTGATGGAGGTATAAGCTGATTGGCCCAATGCTTTCCACTTAGCAAGGTGCTTGGCCAGCCACCTGTGGCAATACCTTCACATCAGAAATACCTTTCTGACTGTCAGAAACCTAACCCTGCTTACAATAATAATAACAACATGTATCCTTGGTTGACTAGCTAAATAAATAGGATTATTTAACATTTTAACTAATAAACCTTGATAACAATCCAGTCTAAAACTATATAAATAGTATAAAACAGATGGCTTACTTGATGAGAACATTATCAATGAACTTGCAGGCTGCCTGGGCCTTTTCCAGCGGAGGACCCTGTTTGAAGGATGCTGAACACAGTGGAGGCAACTCAACATTGGGCACTGCAAACACAATGGAGACAAGTCAACATTTGGCACTGCAAACACAATGGAGACAGGTCAACATTTAGCACTGCAAACACAATGGAGACAACTCAACATTGGACACTGCAAACACAATGGAGACAGGTCAACATTTGGCACTGCAAACACAATGGAGACAGGTCAACATTTGGCACTGCAAACACAATGGAGACAACTCAACATTGGACACTGCAAACACAATGGAGACAGGTCAACATTGGACACTGCAAACACAATGGAGACAACTCAACATTGGGCACTGCAAACACAATGGAGACAGGTCAACATTGGACACTGCAAACACAACGGAGACAACTCAACATTAGACACTGCAAACACAATGGAAACAGGTCACTGCAAACACAATGGAGACAGGTCAACATTGGACACTGCAAACACAATGGAGACAACTCAACATTGGACACTGCAAACACAATGGAGACATGTCAACACTGGGCACTACAAACACAATGGAGACAAGTCAACATTGGGCACTGCAAACACAATGGAGACAAGTCAACATTGGGCACTGCAAACACAATGGAGACAACTCAACATTGGACACTGCAAACACAACGGAGACAACTCAACATTAGACACTGCAAACAGAATGGAAACAGGTCAACATTGGACACTGCAAACACAATGGAGACAACTCAACATTGGACACTGCAAACACAATGGAGACAGGTCAACATTGGACACTGCAAACACAATGGAGACATGTCAACACTGGGCACTACAAACACAATGGAGACAAGTCAACATTGGGCACTACAAACGCAATATACACGCATCCTTATGATGAAATCATCACACCTTATGACGTCATTACACCTGTCACCAAACAGTGTCAAATACACACCAAAAATATCATTTTAATTACTTTTCCATTCATATTTTACTACACTGCATAATATATAACGAAGATACATACTCAAGTATAATATATAACAAAGATACATACTCAAGTACAATATATAACAAAGATACATACTCAAGTATAATATACAATAAGAAGAGGTTCAGCTCACCAATGAATCCCTGGTGTGGTTCCTCTGGTGTAGGTGTGGTTATCTCCTACAACATATCAATATCGTTCACCTGTCAATGCTTGTAATGGTGAGGACTTCAGACACTTCCACTTAGAAAAGTTGGTATGTAATCCACACAACACACAAAGTGTTTGTGTGTAACCATTTCAGACACAAACTTGTGTGTTGTACACGGACACTTGCGAGTTGCCTATTGTGTTGAATGTGTGCATTTCACCAGAACACAGAAGTGTTGTTACCAAATGACTTGTATATAAGTGTAATACAGTCAGCTACCTCTATGTCCAGACAGTGTGCAAAAGAAGAATGGTTCTAGATACTGTCATACAGGGGTTGGATTCAGTTGTAATTGCATCATTTGTAATTAATTACGATTAGTGTAACTGTAATTTAACTTTTTTACAATGCAGTGTAATTGACAACTGTAATTGAATCAAAGTCAGATCTGGTGTCCAGATTGCCTTCATCTTAGAGAAGCTGTCCCGCCTACATTGTCTGTACAATTACATAGAAAAACATGAGGATTTAGCAATTTACTGAACTTTCAAATACACTCACTGCCTTGATGCCACATATGACAATCATGTGACCAAGTTTGACCAATGCAGACCCTTCCGCTGTTGTTATATAACCTGGAACAGTGACGGACATGCCTAAGCAATGATTCGACAACAGTTTTCTGAATATATTATATATAATATACAGTTATATATATATATATATATATATATATATATATATAATTAACTGAACCAATGTGATACTGGCAAATTGTTATGTACGTGTATTTAGAACTTCATTATTTCAAACAATGTCCAACTGTTTTTTTGGGTTATACTTTTCAGCGTTATGTTTTAGGTAGGTGCTTAAAGGTCAGTGCTCAATTGATTTTACTTGTTGCGAACCAGGTTTGTTGATGTTCAAATCTGTACTGTGTGAATAGTTTAAGTAATACTGACCTGTGTTGAGAATTGCCGGCCTGATCTCCCCCAATTCCCGCCCATCAGGTCTCACATTCTTCTCCTGCAGCAAAAATACACACATTTAGGACGTTTATTTTTTATTATTTGGTTTACGGATCTGTCGATCTGAATTTTTTTTACATTTTCATTGTGTCATATTTCAATATGAAACATGTTTATTGTGCTCAAAGTCAAGTCTGTGATTAATCAGATTATATGTACTTTAATGAATTCATGTTGTTAAGTCTCCTATTTTCAGCTAGACTAGTTTTCAGTGGGAGCCTAACCCCTAACCAGAATCAGCCCTCCGATTTTTGCTAAGCCCAGTGGCACTATTTCACTGTTCATTCGCTAGATGTCACTACCATTCACTAGATGTCACTACCATTCACTAGATCAGTCACTACCATTCACTAGATCAGTCACTACCATTCACTAGATCAGTCGCTACCATAGACATAAATAGAACACCTGTTAGTAAAACAAGACCGTTGAGCTCTTATCAGTTGACACATGATAAAGTGATGCTGGCATGGACCAGTGACATTCATACTACTGCACAGCAAGAACCCACTGGAGGCCCAGTGTTTATACTGTACAGCACCCAGTCTTCGTCATATATCTATAGATATACAGTACTAGTAAGAGATTATTACTACATAGCTATATATACCTAATACCTTATTACATACATAAACTATCCATGCACCTTGTATATCAAATATCATAACATATTAACTATAACAGTAAACATGATTGAAACTGAACTTTCTGAAGTGTTCTATAGATGTATTAGCTAATGACTGCAAGTGGTCAAAATCTCATTAAGCCCTGTTGGACATTCTTCTCTAAGGTCCCAAAAATATTCTTTTCCCATCTTCCAACACATTCCCAAGCTGCTCCATCACAGCCATTTCCACCTGCAGATCAAGATCTTTCTCAAATGTTATCTGGCCAACTTGCCCAAGGACACACCTCATCTAAAGAAATGTACTCTCTCATTTAAGCTGTCAATTGTTTTAGTAGGCAACCTTTCACATGGTTTGTCAAACAAATGCATAGAATGCAATGAATGTTGCACTGTGTACAGAATGAGTTATATGATAGTGGTTCCTACAACGATGAAAAGGCAAACGACGACCAAAAAGGGGAGAGCCTCATTAAATGCAGATGACTTAATAAAGAACAAAAATCTTATTAATGAGCTGACATCTAATAGAGTTTCAAAAAAGAGTTACAAATATGCATACACGCATGCACACATTATTATAAAACTGAATCCTACCCCTATAACATTTTATGTTGCACCCAATCAATGTGACTACTGGAAAACACTTCATGTATGCTACCCCCCTAAAAAAATGTATCTGTAATATATTGATATTTCAGAACATTTTCGAAACTGTTACATTCATTCACATATACACTAACACACCACAAACATTTGTGACATAAATTACCTGAAAATAACGAGATGTTAGATCCTGTCTTCTGTCGATTTGCACAGCTGTAAGCCACACAGGAAATAACCATATTCGTTGTCCCACAACTTTCTCCAGCAAGCTTCCAAAATGTCTTTAACACTATTGCACGATGCTCACTCCCAACTGCCCACACTTATAACACAACTGCTGGGACCATCCTCAACCAAATTATTAATCAGTCTGGTGGCCATGCCCCATTAAGAACAAATGACAATGACAAATCTTCAAGTTAATTGGTTCCTGGTGTCATCTCACTGGCTACTAGCCCGATAAGTTTATACTTCTCTGGTAGCCACCTTATCTTCATTGCTTTTGTTTGCCTTATATTGTACATGATGATGGTGAGGAGGAAATAAATTAACTTACTTACTTACTTTTACTTTACTTAAACAGTACTGTGTCATGCAGTGGATGCAACTGTTTCTGCCGTGCAATGAAATGCCGGCCAGTGGTCCACGCCTGCTTCACTGCAGTGAGCTGGCTTATTGCTCTTGTGTATAGGGGGATGATTAATGATGTAACTCTATGGTCACTACCAACTAGACCTCATTTAGAATACTGTATACAAGCGTGGAGACTATATCATAAGAAGGATGTAGATACACTTGAACGCCTACAGAGGAGAGCAACTAAGATGATTCCAGAACTGAGAGACCTCAGTTATGAAGAATGCCTGAAAGAATGTGGTTTAACAACTCTAGAGACAAGGAGGTTAAGAGATCAGATTGAAGTTTTTTTAAGAAATTGAATGAATATGAAAATATTGATAGAAATATGTTTTTCTCAGTCAAGAAAGTGGAACTAGAGGACATGAGGTAAAATTAGTAAAGGATCAGTGCAGATTGGATATCATGAATTACTCGTTCTCACAGAGGACAAATGAATGGAACAAATTGTCTTCGGATTGTGTAACAGTGTAACTGCTAGCAGCATGAATATGTTTAAAAACAAGGTTGACACATATTTTAGAAGGGCAGGTTACACGTAGATGAACACTGTTGGACTTTCGATTAGCCAATGGCTTCTTTGTCCACTTGCCATCTGGGCCTTTGGCTTGGATGGCAAATCTTGTTAAAACTACCAACTTAGTACCAAGTTCCCCAGTAGCACATTATGAAGAAAATCTATGATACTTCGTTATGAAATACACTTGCATGAGTTTAGTCAACAAATAAATGTTCATTTACTTTGGATTTCTTTGCAAATACAGAACAACCTGCCTAACTAGGGTCTACAGACAACGTCAAACTGCTGTAAAACTGACTGTGAAGGTGGCCACGAAACTTGTGTAATATCGCCCAAAATTATATTATCGCAAACACTGCTTTACGGACCATAATTTATTTAAAATAAAGTATGCATTTTTTTTACCAACTGATGTTTTATTTTAATTCTAGTCTTTAAAAAATTTACAAATCGTGACATTAGCAGTCATATTTTATGTCAGGCACCTAAAAGTGGCGAGTCTGTAATATAACAGCGAAGGAGGGAGCAAAAAACAAAACTATTTCAGTGCAAATTAAAGTAGTTGAATGACCATAAAGACATTTCATTTCTTAAAAAGAAAACATTATTTTTTAATGACAAACAAAAAGATACTGTATTACATACAGGGTTTGCAGTTTCTTCCGAAGGGCGGTTTTTTCCAGTTTCTTCCTTCCCAGAAGAAATAGTTTCTTCCAGAAGAAAATGTAAGTAACTAAAAAATCATTATAAATCATTTTAAGCTAGTGATGTTGATATAAAAATGGTTTGTAATATTATAACTCCATACCATACAGGGCTGGGTCCAATTATGTAATTGTAATTGTAATTGATTACAGCAAAATTGTGTAATTGTAATTGTAATTGATTATGGTTTCAAAATGTTGTTGTAATTGTAATTGTAATTGTTATATTTTGTATAATTGAAATTTTATTTCAATTACAATCAATTACAATCAATTACAGTACGTTTCATATCACAAACTACCTGAACGAATTGTCAATAAAAATATAATTTAAGTCTCACATGAGTTGAAAATCAAGACTAATAATAACACCTGCTTATATATTTATATTTAAGACTCAGTATTCACTGTCTGGTGGGTACTGGTCAGTGGTGCTAGTGGTGGGTAGCCTTAGCAGTTAGAGTTTTCAGTAAGTTGGTAACAGCCAGGAAGCAATAAACAATGCACAGGCATTCAGTGAAACATTGCAGAGTTAGCAAGCCAATTACACCCCTTGTGTTGTGGTGGGTTGGAGACAGGTCAGGTGGCAAGGACCATTTATATGGCCTCTCTTCCCATTCCCAACTCACACAAAGCAAAGGGCAGACCAATTAAGAATGTCAGCTTAGAGCAGGAGCTACAACCTCAAAGTAAACACATCAAACCCTATTATTAGTATTTTCCAAAGAAAAATTTAAGAAATGCGCACGGATAAATGTCTGCATTGGAATATGTCCTGTAGGATCATGTCTGGATATTGCATTGTATTTTTATATAATAAAAATATGTTTTAAACAGCTATCTTTTTATTTAGTATAATTCAAAGTCACAATTCAACAAAATGTACAAACATTACCGTTATATTTGTTTATTAATTGTGTACAAAATATTGAAATTCAGCAAAATGCGCAAAAATACATAATTAACAAATGCTGAATATATTTGGTTCCGCATAATGTAATTGTAATTGAAATTGAAACAGTGTAATTGTAATTGTAATTGATTTAGAAAATTATGACTGTAATTGTAATTGTAATTGAAATAAAAAAATTAATGTAATTGTAATTGTAATTGATATAATTTTGTGTAATTGGACCCAGCCCTGATACCATATAATAAATAAGAATTCTTCTTATTTCAGACAAATATGGGCTATTTAAATACTAAGATTTCAGACAAATATGGGCTATTTAAGTACTAAGATTTTAACTTTTCACTTGTGTTGTGGTAAATTTCAGTGCTGGTAGAAATAGAATACAGTTTTTAATAAGTTTAAGGGTTTAACGGGTCACTTATGGCTTCTTACTTCAGGCAGTTAGGCTTGTCCTGCTGTTCCCACATAGTAGAGGATTAAATGGCTTCTCTTCTTGTGTAACAGCCACCTAGTTCAGTAAGCTACTCCTTGTGTAACAGCCACCTAGTTCAGTAAGCTACTCCTTGTGTAACATCCACCTAGTTCAGTAAGCTACTCCTTGTGTAACAGACACCTAGTTCAGTAAGCTACTTCTTGTGTAACAGCCACCTAGTTCAGTAAGCTACTTCTTGTGTAACAGCCACATAGTTCAGTAAGCTACTTCTTGTGTAACAGCCACATAGTTCAGTAAGCTACTTCATGTGTAACAGCCACATAGTTCAGTAAGCTACTTCTAAGTCAGAACGGAGTTGCTGTGTTACAACATTACAAAGTATAGGCCAACATACTCCGAGGAGGTAGACATAAAGATACAATATGGCAGCACTTCACTCGTGTTGAAGTTGCTGGGAAAGCTTTGGTTAGGTTCAACTACTGTGCTCATCAACAGTGTCAAGGCCTGCAGGATGCAGTCCCATTATAGCAACTGTGCAGCATTTTCAAATGAGGTAGGAATGAGGAATATTATTTATGAATATGACTTAATATTTTTTATTATTAAATAACATCATTAAATGATAAATTTTCTTACTGTAAATTAAATAACATCATTGCATTAAATGTTTTATTTTTTACTTATAAGCTGTAAGCATTTGTGGCATGCCACTTGATAAAGAAACATCCAAATGTCAGTTACGTTGGTAAGACAATGAGAAATAGATCAATACTGCCCATGTTGTCATTTAGACCTGATCCTTTTTATTTTTTTCAGTGCATATAACAAATATGCATAATTTACTTTAATTGTTTAACACTGTTCATTCAGATAGATTATATATGATATGCTACACCATGTTATTTGTGTGCACAGAACTGCCTGTTAACACTTAAAACTAAATAATAAATGATTGAATGTGGCCTGGGTGACATAAGCACATGGTGATTGAGATATCATTCTAAACATATCTTTCAGTTTATATTTTGTCCCAATTATGACATGTATTAAACACAAATACATAACATAAAACTATGATATAGCGGAGTTTTATCGATGGGCATTGTTTCAATGGATTAAATGTGTCATTATGGAATGTACCACATGGTTTATGGTGGGTGATAAAAGGGAACCGTGCTGGCTTTCACTTTTAGGTGACTAATAACCTAAATAACAGTAATGTGCAAGAGGACCAACATGGAAATAAATGCATAAATTTGTGTTATCCTAACATTTCTTCTAAAGCTTTGTCGTGATGTTTTTCAGTATCTTCCACTTTTTTCTGGTTTCTTCAATTTTCCCCCGGAAGAAAGTGGAAGAAACCCCTTTCTTTCAGTTTCTTCTGAGCATCTGATTTTCCTACAGAAATATTTGTTTTATATGAAAAAGGAAGAACATTTTTATTTGCTTAGGGCCATAGTTTTATCTGTTACTGGAATTTAATCTTTTTTCCTCTGGGGTGGATAAAAAAAATGCACACATGCTTTATAAACACAATATTTTGTAGTGCATATATCTTTGTTCCATATTTCGACTTTAAGTGATTGTCTTACTGATATCTTGTGGATGGAATCAAGTAAGCTAAAGCTTAATCCAGATAAAACAGACCTTATTATTATTGACACTAAACAACAACGAAATAGAGTCATCAACCATTTTTCCAGTTAAACTGCTTGGCAGTGATACATTCCCATCAGATACTGTTCGCAATCTAGGTGTTATCTTTGACAGTGACTTCAACTTTCGCCAGCATATTTCTCAAGTATGTAAATCCTGTTTCTATCATATTCGTGATCTCCGTCGAATTTAGCGTCACATATCTATACTACCCCTAAAACAATATCAAAGGCATTAATTAGTAGCCTCCGACTATTGTAATTCACTACTAAATAACATTGCTAAATGAGTACAAATTTTTTTGGCACGTGTGGTTCTCAGGGCACCTCGGTTTTCACCATCACTAACACTATTTAAACAGTTACACTGGCTTCCAGTTTCTTATCGAATTGATTTTAAGCTGTATACTCTTACATATCGTACTCTATCTACACAACAACCACCCTACTTGGCTAGTCTCCTGCATCTTTCAAATATCCCTAGGCAGCTAAGATCATCAATTTCGCAACAACTTATTGTACCTAAAGCAAAACTTAACTTGGGTAAACGTGCTTTCTCTGTCACTGCACCCAGGGTCTGGAATGAACTCCCTATCACTTTGAAAACGTCTGAAACTATTGCTATTAAAAAAAAATCAAGGTTGTCTCTCATTCTGATACCGACTTTTGCATGTCCCGGTTCACGATTATGCTTAATGATTCTGTTTTGTTGCGCCTCTGAGCTCAGGTTCCTGAGGATATAGGTGCCATAGAAGTTAATTATTATTATTATTACCACAATGTTCCAGTTATTTCAACTTTTATGACAGGCTTGACATAACTCTTCCACATGCTTTATAAAACACATACACAAATACATGTAGTGAATATGTAATGTTAATGTAATTAATTTTTTAACGAATATTTAACGCATTTTAATTATTCCTACTTCTATGACAAGATTGGCTTGCCATACATCATCCATAAAAGGGTAATTGTTATCATGTGACTAAGAATGAGACACGCAAAAGCAGACGCTCAATAATAATATATGGTAAGCAAGCAAAGTCGCTTTTTATCTGGGTATGAATATCATAAAAGTGTTCCGTGCTATACTACACAGACCTGTATATCAAAATATATTTTGCTCAGGCAAGATTCTCTATTGTTATTGTTGATGTGACGTCTCTAACGCGAGATTTCAGTGGGTTGAATTTAGGAATGGGTTGAATGGCCCTGAAGCATGATGATGTCAGAACCAGGGGTCAGATAAGCAATGGTCCCGTCGGTTCTGCACGTAAACAAAGGCAATGATGTCTTTACTTTATTGCCATGCATTTATGATTTTAAGCATCAAAGTGGCATACAATTGCCAAACACAACTTGTTCAGATGTAACGTACAGAATTCTTAGCAATCATCTAATTGGTTTATCTGGAGTCCTGTTGCACCTTTTCTGGATTTACTTATGTTGCTTTTAATCTGACTATCATGCTGAAAACTAACTGCTGCATGCCGCACTGTCATGCTACTAGTAAACAACAAAAGCTCTTAAGTTGGTATGTGTTGTCACGAGATGAGCAACTTAGGAAAAGGTGGATTGTGCTCATTAGAAATGATAATGTTCACATGAACTCTTAACTGTAGTAACGCCATAATGGAACATCGGTATGTGGGCTTCATTTTTGTGGCGGTCGAAGGACTTACGTTGAAAACACCACAGAATGGCCGAGTTTGATCAATGAGTACAACAAAAAAAGTGACCGAAGAATGTTCACCAAAATGTCACGGCGATCATATGAATAGTTTATTGTCGAAAAATCCAGCTATTCTGACGTTGTCCCCAGCTGTACGGCGACCCCGCAGGCGAACTCATCACCCATGGCTACGTCTGACTGATCAACTTGACTTATTACGATATCAACACATCACAACATGTTGAGTGTGTTGTGATTTGTGATACTAAAATTAATAAAGGTAAATGCTGGTTAAATGGTTGGGTTTCTTTCTTAACCTATAATTACATAAAACAATTTTTCTGGTGCATTTGTACTGGATCCATACACTGATACAGCTATATAAATGTCTAAAACTTTCAATTGGCCCACTTACGCCACATTTTCAGGCCCAAATGTGGGTTGATAAAGACCAAGATATCGTGGTCATGTATTATGAACAACTTTAGATTTATTACATATTTCATAATGCACTGTCTTTTTCAGCAACATGTGCCAATCTGCAGTGAACCAATGGAATGTGATGGAAAGACTGCTGAGACAACCTCATACTCACTGATGAGGGGCACTCAAGACTTTTCCACTCTCATAAAGAACTGCCACTTGATGTTTCACAAGGTATTCAACAATGCACATGTACGAATGGACGAGTACAAATAGATTACAGTAGAAGGGAACAACGGTGAAGAGGCTCTGTAATATCACAGACCTGTAGAGAAGTGGCAGTGCACACACACGCACGCACGCACGCATGCACACACACACACACACACACACATCCACAAGCCACAACTTAACTGCATGGCAAGCCAGCTTCACAACTCCACAAGGCTGCTAAACCATAACAAACAATAAATAAATAAAATTAATCTGCCACACAATCACATTTAACCCATTGACATATATAACTGATATTATAAAATTTAGTACAAGCACAAATATCAGAATAATTTGCAGCAAAGCAAGCATATTAAGCAATATATTATTTGTTGGCTGTGCCTGTTCTCACTATATTCTATAGCCTACACTACAACAGTGAACAGATGCACATACATTTTCACACACATTCGGCACATCGATATTCTAAACTACTAGTGATTATCTAATCGATTGAGTGCCAACAAATCATTGGTAAAGCTGTTTTCGAGTGACATGTTTAAAATTATATCGAGCGACAAAAGGACAACTAGTTACCGATACAAGCCAGTTAGGGAGCCTCAATTTATGCAACACAGTGCATCAAATAAAAAATCATGGGATCGTTACTAAATTTTCCTGGGATGATTATTACGAATGGTTGCATGCATTTGTCTGATATTTTTTAAATGTAACAATTCTGTGCATTAAACAAATTTTACTCCATTCCCCATTGACTTGTGAAAGCTGAATGACACATGGACAGAGTACTAGTCAGTCCGAGTGTTATTGACAGTTACCTTTGTACGAGCATTGTCACTGAGCAACTCTCTGCAGTTGTGGTCGTGAAGCCCAAAAAATTAAATCCAATGCTTGAGCATTTCCATTGTGTTCTTGTCGACTACTTTGGTAAATCGTACCCGTGATGTCATTTTCGCGAAACAAAACTAACGCCGGGTAAATGCCTCTGCCTAGGCAAAAAAATTCGCCCCGCTCTTCGTCTTAGGGGCGAAAGTCCCGTGCGGCATTTGCTAACCCGGCGATTTGGCAGTTCCGTAGCCAAATGGCTACGGAACTAATAACTTAAGTTTTAAAACCGATACGCACTAACCGTTTCACATGTGTATTCTGTGACATACAACCGACACTTGGGCGTCAAGAAACTGAAGAAATGTGCTCCAAATAATTACTTATGAGTACTTTTATCGGTCACACAGAAAAGATTTCATAAATAGCCGCCATACTGTGCACGTGATGTTGCCTTTGGGTCACATGATCAAACGCGATTTCGTGTAGAATGAGGCCAGAATGGGCCAGCAGCACAGAAATAAATAAAACACCCGTTAGTAAGTTAATAGTTTATAGGGGCATTATTAATGATGTAACTCTATTGCCAGCAGACGGCAATTCTTAGCGTGACCTTATATAGATCTATGGAAATCCCGCATGCCTTTCTCGCTCACAACAACATCCGGTTATATACAAACCTTGACAAGCACATGCGTTCTGACAAAAAGGTAATAATTTCACACTTTTACATGGTTATTGTCAGGTAACTTTAGTGATATACATATAAGAATGCATACAGACACGAAAGACGTGTTTATTGCTCTGTTTATGGCGTTTTTGTAAGGTTTCACGTTTCATGAAAATACTTACGTTTCGGCCGAGCGAGCTCTTCGCCCTATAGTAGCAAAAGCCAGATAGAAAAACATTGTAGGGCGATTGACTTTGCCTAGCCTCTGCCATGCCCATGCCATGGTGTTGTCTGCTAATCCACGGATTACAGCTCAGGCGGCAACATGGGACAGGTAATTATGCCCACGGTGCACCCACCACGGGTTGATTTAGTCATAAATCACTGGTAATTCGAGAATATGCGTGATCATCTTACGTTCAATATACTCATTATCCCATATTATCGCCTGCATGCATGCTTACCAAAAATGTTCTGTAGTACTCCGCTTGCTGCGTCGCTCTAAAAAAGACACGACACAATCAAGTTACTAACATGCCCACCGTACGTATCTGACCATGCATTATTCATGATGCATAAACGAATTACACGTTTTTCTGAAAATCGTCACTTACTTGAAATCCGTCGCCATCGCTATCAACGGGAGGTGCGCACTAACGGGAGTCTGTGTAACTAACTACCGCACCGTACCACACCTGACCACTCCGACGTCCGTCGGGCTAAAGGTGGATAGGGCTGCATGGTGTAGAATATTCACGAAGCATTATGATTTAGCAAAGTATGCTAGATAGCTTTGGTCTGTTTCGATGCGGCTGGGATGTGGAAACATTAAGAGAAAATAGTTCCACCTTTTAGATGACACAAAAGTATTCAGAAAGGTTACTAATGAAACAGATATACAAAGTTTACAGGATGATCTAGATAAATTAGTTAAAGATCAGAAAAATGGCAAATGTTTTTCAATTTTGGGAAGTGTAAATGCATACACATAGGACATGGAAACATGGATGAAGAATATAAAATGGGGGATGCTTTATTAGGTAGAACCACACAGAAAAAGACTTAGGAGTAACTTTAGTGCTGACATGAAAGTTTCAGAGCAATGTGGCATTGCTGCTTCGAAAGGAAACCACATTCTAGGGCTAATTAGGATAACTATTACGTATAAGGAGAAACAGCTAATTGTACCACTGTATAAAGCAATAGTTAGACCACATTTGGAATATTGTATACAAGTATGAAGGCTGTATCATAAGGACATAGACAAGCTAGAAAGAATACAATGAAGAGCCAACTAAAATGATTCCAGAATTGAGAGACCTTAGTTTTGAAAGCCACTTATTACAATGTGGTTTGACAATACTAGAGACCAAGAGACTAAAAGGAGACCAAATAGAAGTGTTTAAAGTAGTGAACGGTTATGAGGATGTTGATAGGAATATGTTCTTCAAACTTAAAGAAGGCAGTAGAATCAGAGGACACAAAGCAGCATTAGTTAAGGAGCAGTGTAGGTTGGACATGAGAAAGTACTCTTTCTCACAGAGGGTGATAAATGAATGGAACAAACTGCCAAATGATTGTGTTAATGCTAGTAGTGTGAATATCTGATAAAGGCGGGCTACACATAGATGATAAAATTGTTGGACCCTCGATAAGCCAATGGCTTCCTTGTCCACTTGCCATCTGGAACTTGTTGTGTGGGATGGCAATCTTGTTAAATCTTGTTAAACCTAGCATCTAATCTAAAACCAAACTAACCAGGTGGGACCGGGTGATTGTTCTAATTGCGGGTTCACGTGATAGCCTAACCCTTTCAAGACTTTTTGCACCCAGCAAATAGTTATGAAAATAGGAAAAGGGTAAATTTGTGACTATGACACTTGTCCAGCAGACTGTGACACGTGTCCTGCTCACAGCGGACTGCGGCACTTGTCCAGCACACACATCTTCCTTTCTTGTTGCTGATTGACATTGGTGTCAATGGGAAACACTAGTAGAATTATACCAGGTTGATCATGAGAATTGCAATTAGGAAAATGGGCAGTTTCAACGTTGAAGGTTGTAAAATATTTAAGAATTGTTTTGTTTTGGTTGTAATTTTTTCGCTCTTTCAGCTTCTTTTTTCCATACCCATTCATCAATAAACCAGTTCATGTTGACCAGTAAAACATATATTCTCAGTTTCATTATTTAAACAATAGTTCATATTGTTGATACAGCGTACTTTGAACATTACATCCATCACACCGCAACTTGTATATATCAACAAACAGATTTCATGAAAACCTAAAATCCACCTGCATGAATTTCAATTGAGTGAGAAAAAATTCTGGCTGATGATTTTTATTTAAAATACTTGTACCAACTAGGGGTTAAGGAATAGATAAATCACTGGTTACTTGTCTAAATTCTGAATGTTCTATTGAAAAGACACAAATCAACAACAGAGTTTATTCTTGGACACGTTAATACACAATAATTTACACAAGTATCAGAACAAATACATACACAACTAAGCAGACTTGGCACACAACAAACGTAGCAGCAGGAGATGCATTAACTCGAGACTGGTGCAGACTGCAGCAAACTTCACTACACGGCCTAACATTCTCCTGCATTCAGTTTGTAGCCCCGTATCTCTGCTGTGCCATCCATCTTATTGACGACAACAGACATGCTCATTGGAAGCTATATCCCTTATACATTGCGGATTGCAAGTCGTCCTTCTAACTTGATATGTCCATTTCTCTTTATCTCTGTGCTGTTAATGAGCTTAACAACATTGTTGAACTGTCCAGGAGTATTAAATTGCAAAAACTACAGAAGCCAGTTTAATATGTTCTTCCAGTCGTCATTGGCCGCTACTCTTATAACATCACTGCAGTTTCACGTCTGTCATAATGTCTAATAAACCAGTACCATGGGGGTCTGTATCATAGCACTGTGCAATTACTTCATTTAGAGGATCATAACTGTAAATTTTAAAGAACAAATGACTTTGTGTTGTAACACCACACATTGACGAGGCATATCATGTCAGAAGTGGAGTTTCACAAAGATCAGTAATGGACTAGCATTAGACTAATAAACACAAAATCTTTATTCAGTCCATTCAGTTACCTACAGTAATACACCCTACATCTGCTACACAACCATCAAGCAAACAGTGTTAATCACATACAATACACACCATTAAAATTAACTTTGCATTTAAGTGACTCAAACAACACATTTAAGTGACTCAAACAACACATGTTGTCAGTCATGTTTTACCAAATGCTACCCGACATTATTTCACTACAAAGTATACTTCTATCAGACCCAAGTCTTTGACACATTCTACTTTGTAGACACACATTCAACATAATAATCTTTTACATAGGCGTCCATGCAAACTGTTTCTTTCACTTTGGTAGTCAAACATGTAAAAATTAATAAATTAAATTCAACAAGCTACATACAAAAGAGCTAATTATTTACACAATATATACAAAACAAATCACTTACAGCTGTTATCTTGTACTGACACTAATTCAAGTGACTATAAAATTACTTTGCACATTTACAACACCAACTACAAAAATGGGTGGTAGCACATGAATGATGCGAAAATACACTGTTCTTTTAAAATCACCATTACCTTAAAAGCATTACCACTAAAGACTATTTGACATAACTCTTGAGTAAATACTAAAATCATACTGTCTTGTAGCTAAGCGATATTTGCCATTTAGCTTAATTGACAGAAACTTGGGAGTTGTGAAAAATCCTTTTCGTAGATAAATCACACACAACTGGTCCCACTTACCCAATTAATTTAATTGAAAAATTTGCTTTCTATTCTTATATACATGTGTAATATGATTTCATGCTGTATTTCTGGAAAACATGACAGGAATATTATGCAAATTAACTTACACCTGCATCTGATCCTACTGATCGCAATTTCGACATAGAGACAAGATGTGCGGATATTTCAACTGGAGCTAGGGTTCGATGTTCCAACAAAACCACACTGGCAAACAATGGAATGACTAATATAACTGTTCCCATGCACCAGAACTTGTATTGAACAAGCACAGGTTTCACAAGACGCTGCAGCACCTTTGGCCAGGCTTATCGTTTGGCTAATAACACGACTCATTACCAGAGAACCCCCATGCCCGATTACGTTATCATATTTCACTGTCTATATATTAAATATGCATTTACTTAACTTATGCTACTGTGAAATAAATTAACAGACAACTAGCCATAAAGTTTACACAACATTTTGCACACTGGAACTTTTAGCGTAGCAGAGTTCTATAGAGAACATATCAGCCCATGTACAAACATTACCCATGAACAATCTGTCCAACCTACTATGTATAGCATCTGGTTCACATCACAACGGAAATAACATGGTATATATATATATATATACGTGTGTGTGTGTGTGCGTTACAACCACCCTAGTGGCACCCTCATGGCATGGCTGTTAATCCCATGTGACGCCATCTTTCTTCTTCGTTAGCAAGTATGTTTTCATGTCGCCCTTCCCCTTAACAAATATTTTATCACGGTATTCAAACTCAAATTTTTCGCTGAGTTTCTTTGCTGTATCCTCTGTCACTTGGATCCTGCCTGCGAGGCCCGTCGAGTACATTCGACTCGAGATGTTCACGGTGTCCCCCCATATGTCATACAGTAGCTTCGTTGTGCCAATGACACCAGATGTCACGTCTCCAAAGTTGTAGCCAATGGCCATCTGAAAGTCAAAGTTAAAGATCTCCGCATTGAACTGGTCAAGTTTCTTGAGCAGGTCGGAGGCAAAGTCCATAAGATGATACAGATGGGCATTGGGGTCGTTGTTGCGTTTGCGGGTATCTGGATTGAGTCCCGATGAAGCCATGAGACAACTGCCAATCGTCTTGATCTTCTCGACGTCCTTGTAGCGAGGGATGTCAAACAGATCCTCAAAGTCTCCCATCAACTCGTTGAGCACACGCAGGTACTCACGCCCACCTTTGAATGACTCGTCATAAAAGTCGTCGTAGTTGATAACCTTCGCGAAGAGAACACCAACGTCTTTGTGGTTCTCGCAATACTTGGACGTCTTCTTGAGAATGTTTGACACGTGCTCGGGAATGATGTTGTGCAGCAGCCAATCGGCTTGCTCCTTCTCCATCTGCATGTTCTCGCGATCCTTCTGTGCCTGCATGTTGCCATGGAGACTGAGTCGATAGCTGATCTCGAACTCTTGATTGAGGAACCAGATGAGAAGGAGGAGAAGGACGACGTTGAGGATGATCTCGAAGCGAAGCTGTTCGTTGCCAGACAACATGGTTCGTGATGGATCCTGTGTAGTCATATTGCTGACAAGCGTGATGTCGTTGCCTACAGTGACGTGACAGATGTCGGTGGCGAAAAAGACAAGAAGAGCCAGTCCCGCGATGGACGCGAGTACAGATTTCATCAGCGAGTTCAGCATCGTGAAGTTGCAAAAGTGGACGAGTGACGTCAGCAGCAGGATGCAGTAGAACAGATTGCTGTCACGGACCGTCTCAAACATGTAGCACGAGAAATTGGAGTATACAGCCACTGCAGGTAGACTGGCGACGATCGCGCCAAAGATATGACGCGTGTACCAGTTGGAGAAGAACACCACCAGGCGGCGTAACCATGGCGACAGACTGCTGCCAAAATAGACGTCGAGTAGTGCTGGCGTGAGCAGCAGGAACTCGAGGATGAATGCCAAGAAGACAAAGACCACCCAGGGTGTCTGGAGACTGAAGCCAAGGAAGCAACAGATGGAGATGACAACAAGGAATGTGAGGGAGACGACCAAGTCAGAGAACGTGCTGAAGCGTGGCCGAGCGAGCGAGCGGACGGTGTCCTGGTCGTCCACCAACAACTGGCTGCGGTACTGTCGCTCAAATGCAGGGTCGATGAAGTTGTGGGAGCATTGATTGATTGGAGGGTGATGCAAATACTTGATGTCGTGGTCTTCTTGCATGCACTGCATCAGCTGTATGTCAGTCTGGATGTGTTGTTCTCCCAACTGCTGCATCAGAGCGGTGTTCGCCTCCGACTCTACAACAACACAAACACAGTTAATGCTATAAAAATATAACCATTTCCACCTAATTTATCTCATAGAATGTATCTGTTCCTATAATAATTACAGTCATCATTTACAAAAACAATGAAAAGATATTTATAAGGACTTTTACGGGTTTAAAAAAGGTATTTGTAAGGTTTTTAAAAACAAATGTGTTCGCCCCATCTCCTACAACACACAACATTAATGCAATCACTGTGTAATACCACAGCACTGCCTCCATAAACCACATCAATGGTACCAAGTCTGATAGTTAAAATCATCTGGTAAAATCATCTTATATAATTTAAACCATATCTATTCTCATATGTGTGTTTTAGTGAACCACGTTTTTTAAAATATAATTTGACCACTATTTGTTTATGAATATTGACCTTGCTGTTTAGCAGGCAATGCAAACATGATATTCCAGGCAAAACATTAAACTTAGACAGTCAAATTATATTAACAAATTGTGGTCCATTAAAACACATTCGGGCAATCAATATGTGAGAATACTAAGTCTTATAGTTTATAATATGATTCTATGATACAATGATTAGACATTGAATTCAATAATTTATTAAAGTATATTTTTAAGGCAGTTAATTTTATGGCAGTTAATTCTATAAAAACCTAACCATTTCCACTTCATTTATCTGACAGATTGCATCTCTTTCTGTTTTCGATACAGTATGCAACTATAATAATTAGTCACCATTTACAAAAATAAAGGAATTTAAAGGAAATGTTTTAAGGACTATCAAGCGTTTAAAAAGGAACTTCTAAGCTTTTAAAGCAAATGTTGGGTCCAACATGAATACAGGTAGTTTGTACCCAAACTACTAGAAATATACTGGCTGGTAAGACTCAACTTTTCAGCTGGTCAAACTTAGATAACATGTTCACACAAATCAACACATAATAGATCATTCAACCATTATTTTTTGCCTTCTGAATATGTTTCTTTCTGAGCAACAAAAGCAATAAGCAAGATCCAAATCATGCCGAAGGGCACCTGTTTTGTATATTTTTGCAGAGTGATGTAAGAAATACATTCGGTACACTTCTGTTTTGTACATTTTTGCAGAGTGATGTAAGAAATACATTCAGTACACTTCTGTTTTGTACATTTTTGCAGAGTGATGTAAGAAATACATTCAGTACACTTCTGTTTTGTACATTTTTGCAGAGTGATGTAAGAAATACATTCAGTACACTTCTGTTTTGTACATTTTTGCAGAGTGATATAAGAAATACATTCAGTACACTTCTGTTTTGTACATTTTTGCAGAGTGATGTAAGAAATACTTCTGAAGTTGTTGAAGATTTCATTTACACTAAGAAAAAATTATGAGAAACTGGAGTTTATTATTTGTCCTGATTATAAATGTTAGTATTGTGGTGCCGCACACCAGCCTCTTTGCCTCTACCTGTGTCAAGTTGCTCGGCCGAGGCACTTTGTGTTTCTGTGTTCTCCAGCAGTGCTGTTGAAGACACGCCATTGGTGTCAGGCTACAACAAAACAACCCAATTACTGTAGTGCTGGTTTACTTTAGTGACACGATATCCACAAATAACAAAGTCAATTAACAAGAAGATGACACACTGTCTCAACACATGACCAGTAATGCGTCAACCGGCGATGGAAATTATTGGCAAAGTTTGTGTACATTTTAAAATCACATAAAATAACATAATTGAAACATGCAGAAATTATCTTTCAGTGATGTCAACAACCACTACATGCAACAAATATGCCTACAAATAAAGTGTTACAACAAGATCCACCAGGTGGAGCAGTGGTAGTTCCTAATGATCCATCAGGTGAAGTAGTGGTAGATGGAACCATGGCAGACTTATACCGTGAATAAATGGTCATCGAGAACTGAGAACCGCACAGGACTGTGAAAACTGTAACTGTGACAGCATTACTGACCTGTCTGTCGTCTTTGCTGCCGGAAGTAATTGTGACATTGACCGAATCAGTGACAAGTGGAGTCTGCAGGTCAGCGTTCTCAACAACCGAGTCTGCGACTGGATCTGTGCTGACATCTGGTGACAGCTTCTTCTGCTTTCGGTCAGTAATAAACCATGTCTTGATGGCTGCAACAGCAATAGATCACATGAGTACATGACATAGGGGTTAACACCTAAAGTATGTTTCAGTGGATAAAGCATGCAAAGAAAATGGATAATGCAGAATGTTATAATTATTAAAAAATTCTATGTGTAACCTGCCCTTCTGAGATATTTTTGTTTTTAAATGTATTCACAATGCTAGCATTAACAAAATCTGTAGATAATTAACACAATCTATAGATAATTTGTTGGATGAAACAAACATCACAAGATAATCAAAGGCATTCTGTCTAGCATTTTATTTTCAGTTAATTATCAGTAAACAATATTGTTATTCCTTTACTGACATATCTGGTTAAATGGTTTTGGACTGGTTTGGAAACATGTAGTGGTGATTATTTTGTAGTCCAAGCGGTTTGTGAAATACGGTGGCCATTTTGCCCTGAATGGTATACAATACAATACAAAACATTTTGTCTTGAATGGTATACAATACAATACAAAACATTTTGTCTTGAATGGTATACAATACAATACAAAACTCTTCTATTGTGCTAAAATCTTTGGGAGGCCCAAGCTCAGCAGCTCACCAAAACAAAAGGGGTTAAGCAGTTTCTAATCGATTAGCAATTCCAGTTGTAAACAGTTGGATTGGTACACTGGGGAGCTATGGAGGATAAGCAAATTTAAACAGGTGGGTTTTTAGTTTACAGCGAAATTGCTATTAATCCTTATTTGAACCAAGCAACTAAACAAGTTTTGTATGCTGGATACCCTTTTACCCCCAAGTACAAAGCACCAAAGTAACCTAAAATAAATACTTATCTGTCTAAACATGTCAACATATTTGAGCTTCCCATTCATCTGGTTGGCTGTGTAAGCATTGAACATAATAATCCATGTTTGTCAGGTGGGAAAACACATTACCCAGATATCTATATATGTCTATGTGACATTACTCTATGTCAATCTAGTTTATTATACTTGCACAAGTTTGGCCACGGTACTTGGTGCATTCACAGATACTTGTGTTTATGGGTTGAAGTACACAGCTTATGTGCTAAATGAGCCGAATCACTGGCCCATAAAACAACCCAAAGAATGAACAGGTGAGAAATAATTATACTGTCTGTCAACATGCACTTTGAAACACTGCCCTACTCGTACTAGACAGCTCACGACACGTTACAGACTGACACTTTCAGAAGTTATGGGGCATGGCTACCTATGAAGATGGCATTGGTTATTCCGTCTGAAGCCAATACGATATTTTTCATTCCCATTAAAACCATACTGTTGTACAGGGTCTGCTTTTAGTTTAACCAAATTCAAATGTTTTGCACCACAGCATCCACCAGGTGGCAGCACATGCAACATGTCTGTTCTTTAGTGCTCAACTTTGCAGTTTTTAATTACAGGGTTGTGCCTGCAATGGCTCACCAATGTCAAAAAGACTGTGTTTTCATTGTTGTCTGTCCTGCCTATGCATCTATACAGGTTGACCACAACATAATGGTAAAGGTAATGGTACTCATAATGGTAAAGGTAATGGTACTCATAATGGTAATATAACTTCTTGGTTATGGGCGATCCCTGTGGAAGCTTCACGTGATGGGCGATCCCTGTGGAAGCTTCAAGTGATGGGTGATCCCTGTGGAAGCTTCACATCATGGGCAATCCCTGTGGAAGCTTCAAGTGATGGGCGATCCCTGTGGAAGCTTCATATGGTGGGCGATCCCTGTGGAAGCTTTACTTGATGGGTGATCCCTGTGGAAGCTTCACTTGATGGGCGATCCCTGTGGAAGCTTCACATGATGGGTGATCCCTGTGGAAGCTTCACGTGCTGGGCGATCCCTGTGGAAGCTTCACGTGATGGGCGATCCCTGTGGAAGCTTCACGTGATGGGCGATCCCTGTGGAAGCTTCACGTGATGGGCAATCCCTGTGGAAGCTTCACGTGATGGGAGATCCCTGTGGAAGCTTCACGTGATGGGCGATCCCAGTGGAAGCTTCACGTGATGGGCAATCCCTGTGGAAGCTTCACGTGATGGGCGATCCCTGTGGAAGCTTCGCGTGATGGGCGATCCCTGTGGAAGCTTGATGGGCGATCCCTGTGGAAGCTTCACGTGATGGGCGATCCCTGTGGAAGCTTCAAGTGATGGGTGATCCCTGTGGAAGCTTTACATGATGGGCGATCCCTGTGGAAGCTTCACGTGATGGGCGATCCCAGTGGAAGCTTCACGTGATGGGCAATCCCTGTGGAAGCTTCACGTGATGGGCGATCCCTGTGGAAGCTTCACGTGATGGGCGATCCCTGTGGAAGCTTCAAGTGATGGGTGATCCCTGTGGAAGCTTCACGTGATGGGCGATCCCTGTGGAAGCTTCAAGTGATGGGTGATCCCTGTGGAAGTTTCACATCATGGGCAATCCCTGTGGAAGCTTCAAATGATGGGCGATCCCTGTGGAAGCTTCATATGGTGGGCGATCCCTGTGGAAGCTTTACTTGATGGGTGATCCCTGTGGAAGCTTCACTTGATGGGTGATCCCTGTGGAAGCTTCACATGATGGGTGATCCCTGTAGAAGCTTCCGATGGTGGGTGATCCCTGTGGAAATTCTCAGTTGGATATCTTTAATGCCCTTGATTTGGCTGAGGTTTGAGCATATGCTCTGGATGTTGGCTGCAGACACACTTGAATTTGATGCAAAATTTTTAAAACAACACCTTTGGTTGCAGTGACTGAACAGATTTGACCATGTATTGCTTTTTCGAGATCATCCATGGAATGTGACCCTCCTTGGTAGACGTTGTCCTTAAGGTAGCCCCAAAGACTGCAGGTGACAGATCTGGTGAGTATGTCAAATTTAAGCATCTGCAGCACAGACTTTATGTTAAAACCTCAACAAAATCGAGGACATTAAAGATGTCGATCGGAAACTTTCCACACTGATCATGCATCACGTGATGCAACTGTTTACTAAAGAACGTGTCATTTGAAATAAAAGTAAGACATTTACATTAAGTTTTATGGGTACCAGTTTTTTTTGGTCACCTTGTAGCACTGGGTTTTTTCCAAACGTTCAGTGCTGCAGGACATAAAACTACAGGTAAGAAGTGAATATTATTGAACACCTGTACACAATCAAGAACACATTATTTGGTGGTTATGCAAATGCATGCAGGATCATTTTCACATTAGAAACAGCATGAATATAATACGATGCAGGAGGTCTGGGATTTAACCCAAATAGGCCAAATAAATTCTCGATTGTGTTCAGAGGATCAAGATAAGTCAACCTTCAATCGTGACACAAATATCCTGTGTTCAATCAGATTTTTAAAACTATGGGGTTTTCCTGACTTAATCCTAAAACAACAGAAATATGGTTAAAAATCTTGGTTGGTTTCATCGTTGTCATATTGTTTACTTCAAAGACACAACTAACGTTACACCTGGCAACTCATATATGGTTTATACACGATTTCACAACGAATTAAAATATGCCAATTTTACAACATATACATCTTCAACTTTGAAGGTGAAATATAACATTCTTCAGTGTATGATTTATTAAGTATAACATTGTTAATTTATTAAGTATAAAGTATAATGTTGTTAATTTATTAAGTATAAAGTATAACGTTGTTAATTTATTAAGTATAAAGTATAACATTGTTAATTTATTAAGTATAACACTGTTAATTTATTAAGTAAAAAGTATAACAATGTTAATTTATTAAGTATAAAGTATAACATTTGTTAATTTAACTGTATGTTGAGATTGAAAAAATTACAAGAATTTGACATATCAATTATAAATACGAAACCCTCGGCTAGCCCTGTATCAGCTAGCCAATAAAAATCATTGTTACTTACTGTCCTCATCTCGTATGTGCTGTATAACGAACTTCTGCGTCGCAGCATTGTATTGCTCGATCAATACTTTGTGCTTGCGGATATCTGAAATGTACAATACACAAGAAAGATGAAAGACATGAACAAATCTTTATTTATTTCAAGACCAGACAGACAAAATTTAAATAGTGACATCATTACTACATTACGTATACAGTTAAAAAAGGGCAAGAAAAAAATAATCTTAAAATATCAACATTTTAAATAGCAACTAAAACGACATTACAAATGTTTATATTATATTTTCCTGAATACGCATGACTTAATGGCTGGTCTGAATTGTGCCAGTCCTGCTGCCGTTCCAAGGTCTTGGAGCCACCAAACAGAAGCTTGCTTCCCTGCATCTGACATGTGCAGTCGGCTGGCAAAAAAGTGACTGGGAATATGATTGGAAGGGAGCCACCCAGGTCAGTCTAGGCACAATTTATTGCTGCTAGATGGTATCTCTTTTTACACTTACGCTTTGCTGGAAATTTACGGGAAATACATTCTAGTATCAGATCAACATTATTGCAACAACCTCGGCTATGCAGCTTATTTCTAACATGATTTAACAAGATTGCCATCCAAGGCAAAACACCCAGATGGCAAGTGGACAAGGAAGCCATTGGCTTATCGAGAGTCAAACAATTATTCATCTATGTGTAACCCTCTCTTCAGAGATATCTGTTAATTTTGTTTTCAAACATATTCACGCTGCTAGCAGTTACACAATCTGTAAGTAATTTGTTCCATTCATTTATCGTCCTATGTGAGAATGAATACTTCACTGATCCTTCACTAACTTCTTCTATCTTCTTTAAGTGAGAACAAATATTTTAATGAATATTTTTTAAAAATTCTTAAAAACTTATATTTGAAATTTATTAATCTCCCTGCCTCTAGTGTTGTTAATGAAGGTACTTTTCAGAGCTAAAAGCATCTTTCTGAATAATTTTGACACATTCTAGAAAAAGTCGACTCGACTTGAAGTCACCTCGTTTGCTGAGGTAATTACATGTCAAAGGTTCCCGATTCAGATACTGGATCCAGAAGTCATTTCACTAACAGCCAACGAGCGCCACTACTTGAAATAGCATTTTCTCTAATCGAGCTAAATTAGCAATTGAGCTTAAATTCTTATTGGATTTTATTGAAATTATCGCCTACCCGCTTGGAGCTGTCGAGAGAGCTTAAGTAGTTTGGTGACAAAGAAAATTGGTTACGAAACTTGTTGACTCACACCTCATTTTGTGACAATTTTCCAGTATATAAAAAAGTTTGGACCAAAAGAAAAATCCCTGTTGGCGGGCAATTTTATTTACTCGCATGAGGGTGCTGATATTGGTAGGACAAACACAATCCTGGGTTTACGGAAAAGCAGGAGATTTCATTCCAGGAAAAATCGCGTTAAATCAGCAGACTTGGAACTTGCGCATTGCCTCTGAAGCTATGACACTGATGATGTGTTTTTGACTTTTGAATGATCACCATAAAATATATATACGGGAGGCATCCAGTGATGAACATAGATTTGATATACAACCTTCTCATGATCTTCCTGCAACTTCTGAAGACATCTTTTTTTACCTACTATTCCAATTTCATAAGCAAGCAGTAAAAAACTTATACCCCAATAATTGTTGCGTTATTCACAATGTCTACTACTGTACAGATTCTGTACAGATTCTGTACAGATTCTGTACATGTACTGTGTAGTAGTGTGTACTACTGTAAAGATACAGCGAAAATGTACCGCGGTACTCTGTAAAAATTATGTATTCGTCCTGGTCTTATTCCTGGAATAATGATATTGATTTATTGACTACCTAAGTGAAGATCTCATAATAAATGTGTTACTTTAGCATAGTGATCTGCGGCGCATATGCAACGATGCCGTTAGTCATAGCTTAGCAACTGACGGTCTTCAATTAGATCTCTACACCACTTGGCTAAGCTGGATTACAGAAATTGGGGCGGTATGGAGCAGCTATTGCAACTATGTGATCGTGTTGCCTAGGCTTAGGGTCAAGCAAAGGGCAGGGAATCATTAGGACACCACCAGACTGACTGGCTCATACATGAAACACTGAAACAGTTACTTGTATCCCAGCTGGGGAATGCCTGCTTATTTCAGTACATGTAAGATTTACTAGTTTCTCCAAGATCACAAAATCTATATATCTTCACAGTGTAGATATGTTGGTATGGTAAACTTTCAGGTCTGTTGTAAGACTGGTTAAGGAAACGTACTCGTGCCCCCACTCAATATATTTCGCGGTGGCCCCCCTCCCCTACCCAGTTCTGACCCATATGTGAAGATATTAAGATGTCATTAGCTGAGATATCTGATGCATGACAACCATGTAAAAATAATAAAATAATGTAATAAAAAGAATATACCAATAATGTAATGTAATGTAATGTAATGCAGTTTCTTGCAGACACGTGCAATTTTAATTCTAATTGTGGTATGACATAAGAAACCAATTTTGGCTATAGTCTACATCAAGTTTACAATACTAGTTTACAAGAACAAGAACAAGTTTATTTTTTGACCCCCAAAAATAACAAATAATGAAACAATAGAGATATGCATTAACACAAATAAAATATAGGCACATATATAATAATACTGGTGTGCATACATCTTTATTTGAAACCAGTATAGATAACCATAATTAATAAAAAACAAAATTTTAATGTTAAAACAAGTAGGGATCAGTGGCTCCCATTAAGACATACTGTCGCTATCATAGGAGCCACGCCAGTCAGCCTACCCTAGAGCTACATTGTTATATTCCTTCCTCGGCTGTCCTGACCTTTTCAACTGACAGTGCAACAAGCGTAACACAGATTAATGGACAGTGCAGTATCATAATATCTCAATAAATATCCATTATGGAATTTCATTAACTAAAGGGAGGAGCAATGCTCTTATCTTAAGAAGCCTTATTCAGCTGTCCAAACAAGACAATATCACAGTGATTACTTGTTATAATGGAAACTTCTATCAACCATCCACCCAGACTGAAGCCAAGACAAAGACAAGCACATGTGTGCTATGTTAAAGAACTCCCGCATGCAGATGATGCTGCCTTCTCTCCAACAATCCAAACTATGCTAGATGAGTCTGTCTAATTCTGCAATGAATTTGGACAATGTCAGTCTCAAGAAGACAGTAATCTTGACCAGCCAAACCTGGAGATAGACGGAACTCTGTGGAACATGTTGACCACTTCACCTATCTTACATCCATTATCACAGCCAACTAATTGGACAGCAAACTAACATCTGGCTGGGCAAGGCCTCCTCCTTGTTTGGGCGTCTGAACATGTCCGGCCAAACAGATATCTCACTGCTCATACTAACTGTAGAGATACAAAGCTTGGGTTCTACTCTAAAGCAGTGTGACCTGGCCGACATACATCCTGCATCGGAGGAGATTGAACATGTTCCACGTGAAAGGCATCAGAACAATCCTAAGTATTCGCTGGCAAGGCAAAATAACCAATAAGGACGGTCTTGATAGAACAGACGTCCATCCAGTCATCGGTATCACTGGCTGGGTACATCTAAAGAAGACTATGAAAATCAGTATTCTTTAGCAAGCCACAGGAAGGAACAGATCAGTGGGCAGACCACATTTGTTTCAATATCCGACCTGAACCATGGACTACTGGTGTCATAGACCAGCCTTACGGATGGGCCACACTGTAGGGTCATGCTTCACACAGGCCATGGCATCAACACTGAGAAACACCGTAACATAGCTATGCCTGTAGCGTAACAACCCAGACAGTAAAAAACGAGTGGCGGACATTTGGTCACCAGACATTTGGTCACATCACATTTGGTCACATAATGTAGAGCACGACATTTGATCAAATTTATTTTAGTATTTTTTTAAAAAGACAGGCTTTGTCTTTACTGTGTGCGGGCAACCGTGGATTTGTACCATTGTTCTTGGCTGTGAACATTAGTAGTCAGTAGTAGTAATAGAAATGAATGAATCGAAATGAACAGTGGCAGTGGACAGTAATAACAGATAATAACATTATCGTAAATGCACGACATGTGTGTGTGTTCATGTTTATACATATACTGGATTCAAGAAATTACTAAATAATATTTTTTACTCAGCAGCGAGTTTAGCAGACCTGTTGGTTACTGCAGTAACTAGCACAATTAATTCAATTAATTCAAGTTCAATTTCACATCTGTTTGGGACGTCCATCAGAGGTGATTTTGTTGCTAGATCATGAAAATTACTTCTTGACTGATTCAATAAAAAAAACATGGCAAAAACCGGGGCCTTTCACTATGAGACTTGGTCGCAGTTGTGAGGTAAATGTCAAGGCAGTCAAACCTGTAAGGCCAGCTCAGTGATACATCACAGCATCACAGGCCTACCCAGCATCCACACCACCCTGATGCAGTCTCAGTTACGATGGGCAGGCCATGTAGCTCGCATGCCAGACCACCAGCTGCCGAAGATTCTTCTACGGTGAGCTACAAGAAAGTAAGCGCTCCCATGGAGAGCAAAAGAAGCGTTTCAAAGACAATCTGAAGATCTCCGTGAAAGTGTTTGCCATCAACCCCAACACCTGGGAACACGCTGCTCAGGACCGTGCTGAGTGACGCTCCTCCCAGTACAAATGTGCTGCAACCTGTGAGACAAACAGAAATGCTGCAGCAAAAAACCGGAGGCAAGCCAGAAAGTCAAGAGCCAACGACCCCCTGACAACACACGCGGCTGCCACCCCCTGTCCACACTGCCAGAGAATCTTCCACACACAGATTGGCCTTCTCGGCTACCTGCGTACTCACAGATCAACCCAGCCCCCTCAACCCCCGGATGACTAAAGTGGTCCTCAACGAACACCACAGTAGCACAGTGATACGTCACAGCTTGCACATGAGTCACAGCAATACGCACAGAATCATAACTTCAATGATTGAGAACATCTGTGCGTAATAAACTAGATAGTTGGGTGTCGATCCTGAAAATAATCATTATAACAACATCTTGTAAATATTATACACAACAACAATTCAATAGTGACCTTAATATAAAGCTGGTCTGTCTTCGGTACATTTCAATGCTAGAAGCCTAAGTGCAAGCTTCAGTGAAATTCAAGATCTTCTTAAACTACTTACAGTAAAATTTGACATTATAGCTATAAGTGAAACATGGCTGAAAAAAGGACTCAACTCCCTTTTATAAATGTTATATTTTTCATGTCGTCCGAGATAACAGAAAGGGTGGTGCTGTGGTTATTTATGTTAACAAGAAGTTAATGAACAGCAAGTGAACATTTGGGAAAGTAAAACATCCACAGATTATGAAGATATAAGTATGCATTTGGTCAAAAAAGTTATTAACTGCATTACAAAACCTATCATTTATTTATCTTTCACCACTAGAGTATTCCCGGAGAAAATGAAAATAGTAAAAATTACCCCACTTTTTAAGTCTGGGGATAAGTATGTGTGCATTAATTATAGATCTATTTCACTGCTACCAAAGTTCTCTAAAATATATTTTTTTTAATCTCGTTTAGATTGTTTTATTACCACCAAACACAACTTGATAAGCCCAAGCCAATACGGATTTCAACAAAATATGTCATCTTGTCATGCACTAATAGATCTAGTCGTTGGAAGAACCCAATCATTAGATGCTATTGGTGTCTTTATCAATTTAAAAAAGGCATTTGACATGGTTAATCACCAACTATTATGTTAAAAAATGGAATTTCTTGGCATTTGCGGTGTGGTATTTAAGTAGTTAAACAGTTATCTAGAAAACAAAAAATAATTTGTGTCTATTGACAAATGTCAGTCTGATGTGCGCAATATTTCATGTGTTGTCCCCCAAGGTTCGATTTTGAGCCTCAAACTACATTAATGATATGTGGAACATATCTAAACTTGTAAAATATATCCTCTTTGCTGATGATACTAATATTTCTTATGGAAATAGCAATATCAATAGACTAAATCAAACAGTATGTAAAGTACTGGACAAAATTTATACATGGCTTACAGTAAATAAGTTAACACTGAACATATCTAAAACTAATTGTATGTTATTTGGAAATCGTATGCTCAGAAAAGATGTTAATTTAAAAATACTAAATGTTAATATCAAAAGAGCAAGAGCCACCCAGTTTTTGGTGTGTTTATTGATGATCTACTAAATTGAAACGCTCATATTACACACGTACAACCAAAGCTTTCAAAAAGGGCAGCTATAATGTATAGACACAGTAATCTGCTTGACAGGAATAATATGTATTTTATATAGTTCTCTTTTTGCTGTATTTAAATTACTGTGCAGAAATTCAGGGAAACACATATCTGACAAATACTACGGTATTTTCTTATTACAAAAAAAGACATCCACACTATGCATGGTGCAAAATGGTTGGATCATACGAATTAACTTTTCCAACAATTACGTTTTAAAATTTCCAGATACCACAGAACTGAAAATTATCTATGTCTTTCTGTGTCAGTGGAGTGTGATTATGTATTTACTGTTGTCAATGTCTTGTATGTACTGTTGCCAATGTCTTGTATATACTGTTGCCAATGTCTTGTATGCACTGTTGCCAATGTCTTGTATGTACTGTTGCCAATGTCTTGTATGCACTGTTGTCAATGTCTTGTATGTACTGTTGTCAATGTCTTGTATGTACTGTTGCCAATGTCTTGTATATACTGTTGCCAATGTCTTGTATGCACTGTTGCCAATGTCTTGTATATACTGTTGCCAATGTCTTGTACGCACTGTTGTCAATGTCTTGTACGCACTGTTGTCAATGTCTTGTATGTACTGTTGCCAATGTCTTGTATGTACTGTTGTCAATGTCTTGTATGTACTGTTGCCAATGTCTTGTATGTACTGTTGTCAATGTATTGTATGTACTGTTGCCAATGTCTTGTATGTACTGTTGCCAATGTCTTGTATGTACTGTTGCCAATGTATTGTATGTACTGTTGCCAATGTCTTGTATGTACTGTTGTCAATGTATTGTATGTACTGTTGCCAATGTCTTGTATGTACTGTTGCCAATGTATTGTATGTACTGTTGCCAATGTCTTGTATGTACTGTTGCCAATGTCTTGTATGTACTGTTGCCAATGTATTGTATGTACTGTTGCCAATGTCTTGTATGTACTGTTGCCAATGTCTTGTATGTACTGTTGCCAATGTCTTGTATGTACTGTTGTCAATGTATTGTATGTACTGTTGTCAATGTCTTGTATGTACTGTTGTCAATGTATTGTATGTAATGTTGTCAATGTCTTGTATGTACTGTTGCCAATGTTTTGTTCCAATAAAAAAAGTTGCAAAAATATGACAATGTATTCTTACAAGATCAGTAGATCGCCACTAAAAAAAACATGACAAAGACAGATGTCTTTGCTATGAAATTAGCAAACTCACTGTGTACAACTCATGCATATATAATATACAGATCACAATGTATCAACACAAATTGTTGGTAATCAATCAAAACCTTGAATGTCAAAAAAAAAAAACATTAAACTCTTTCCTGAAAGTTTATAATTAGCTGAAAGTAGTTTCATTCAATTTGGAATGCGACTATACAGTTTGTTAAAGTAGATTTGTGTGTGAAAAAATTAAGTCATGTTAACTATTAACCAATGAAAAGATGGTAAAATGTCCCTATAAAAACCACCTGCCAAATGAAACACTTGGTTAGTCCAGCCCAATGTGCAACTTTACAAAACGTACCAGATAAACCCATAGCAAAGAATTATATATCACAGTCAACCTAGTGTGTAAAGTTGTTTACAAAGTTACCGGGTACACCCCTTGTTCCTGTTTGAGCACTGCCAACTTCTCTACTGTTTTCACTCTGTACAATAACCAGCACATCTTAAATATGCAATTATGTAGTGTGTTAACATTTAATATAAATCATGCTCTTCACAATCTCAAGATACATGCTTTGTAGTGAATCTTCTGATTAATAATGCATAACATATTTAATGTTTTATAATCTCTCCTACATTTTTAAATATATAGCATATTCACTTTTATTTATTAAAACTAGCATTAAAATGTGATAATACTAATACCAATAGTTTATTTTATAATGACATGGGTACGTGTTATCGTGTGCACAAGTGTTATCGTGTGCACAAGTGTAATGGTGTGCACAAGTGTTATGGTGTGCACAAGTGTAATGGTGTGCACAGGTGTTATGGTGGCACAAGCGTTATGGTGTGCACAAGTGTAATGGTGTACACAAGTGTTATGGTGTGCACAAGTGTAATGGTGTGCACAAGTGTTATGGTGTACACAAGTGTTATTGTGTGCACAAGTGTAATGGTGCGTACAAGTGTTATGGCGTACACAAGTGTTATGGTGTGCACAAGTGTAATGGTGTGCACAAGTGTTATGGTGGCACAAGCGTTATGGTGTGTACAAGTGTAATTGTGTGCACAAGTTGGGGGCCGGACGTGCATTATCTCATCAACTATCACCTCAAAACAAGAATTATTTGTATCTACTATATTAAATACTATGAGAAAATTAAAATGAGTCAAATTCATATCTCAATTGAATATTTACCAAGAGTGTTTATTTAAGTTTGAAAACATTTTTGTAAATGACTTCCAAAAACCATTTAATAATAATTTTATGACTTCTTAACAAGAAGTTGTCACAGTATGACAGAATGCAAAGTTGTAGTTAAAAATGTAACGTCTTCATTCAAGATTAAAAAACTTTATTGTTCATTAAAAATATATAAAACAGAAATTGTCCTTTAGGTATACATTGCATTGTCAATACTACTTAATAAAATTGGCAAAACACATCATGGAAACAGACCACTGCATTGGCTAGATGTATCTAATTCACTCAAAATTACTTTACAATCAGGAAAGAAATGTGATGTCTGTGAGGCAGCTGATCAATTTACGCTATGTACACAAAGCATGACAAACCTTCTTGTTAGATATGAATGTTTTTGTATCCTAGGTAGTAGTGTAATCAACTATATAACAGAAACGTTTGTGAAAAACCATTACTTCTCCATTAGTTAGATATGTTATATGACATATAGCCCACAGTTGTGGTAGAGCCTTAACAAGAATCTGTACACAAATTTAAAAAATATTTACACCAGTGTGCATAGATCTATGCAGTTTAAGTAACAATGGAAATTTTTAATGAATGTAATAATAAAGTTTATTTATACATTCATAAAACATACTAAGTACAAGTAAGTCCGAGAAGATTAACTTAAAACAAAATGCACTACGCCGATAAGACATGCTAAAATGTTTTGCACATATCATTTCACAGGCATTTTGCTGCTATTAATCACTTTTTATATTCATAAACTTCTGCATACTTTTTACACATCTGTGCATATGAATATCATATAATAAATAATAATGTATTTTTTACCTATTCTTTTTGTCATGTAAGTCAAACAGATTAATTCTGAGCACGGTCTGGAAGAAAAATCTGTACAAAATCAAGATGTGCAAAGCACTTTTTCAGGTGCAGTAAAAAAAGCTGTATACAGTGTGTAAACTAACACGATGCATGAATATGTAGATGGTGTGTCAGCACACGTTTGGTGAGTAACACATCAATCTGGTGACATTATTTCAATCGCTGCGTTTCTACGTTCCCCGTTACTTGTCAAAGGGCCACAAGGCTGCAATGAACGTCCTCATGCACAGTCACAACGTTTAACTGTTTGCATGGAAAAACCTAATAATTTCTGTTTACATGACTCTGAAACACAATGTTGCCATTGAACTGTGAAGCCATGCAACGGTTGGACTCGAATAATCAAAGGGCATTTCTTTGATCTGCTGAATTGAACAGCATGGCAGTGCAACGACATAACACAAAGCTAGATCACCATTTTATAGTCAGATCATGCTAAGTGGCAGCCTATCCCCACAGAGCTCCAGGTACTCATTAAATATGTCAAACCTAGTCATTAATTATAGCATTCACAGGTGACACAGGGACCATACAGGGGAGTTATGAGGACTCTCTTGCAGTGGACTTCCAATGGACAGTCAGGTGTTGGCATCCAAAAGAATATGGACCCGGTGATCCATATTTTATTATAGAACATTTTTATTAAACCAACTGATCACATTACTTAAACTATTCACACATTCAATGAACCGATTCGAGATGGGCTAAATTAATTGCACGAGGGAGTGTTCATTATTTATCATCATATATTGGTGTAAAATTTGTCATATGAGGCTGACCTGAGAGATGTCCTCGCTTCTGCCTTCGTCTACACGTCCCAATGCACCCAGCAATCCATTATCCATTCATCACAGGTACATCGAGATATATGTGACAGCTGAGTTCTCCCAGATATACAGCGAGGTCTCATCAGACAAACACATATTATTGCATTTCAACGATGACATCTATAAATGGGCAGTAATTATTTACATTATGTATAATTACCGTTAGAGCAGTGGCATAGTTAGGTGTCATTGGACCATAGTTAGGGGGTCACTGGACCGTGGCTACCTTTGGCTCAATTTTTTTTTCATGAAACCTGTCGCGCTGCTAGCCTGCTACATGGTAGCCTGGTAAACTAATGGGTGACGAAATATGGCTCCATCTGGTGTGAGATCCAAGATATGCACCAGAGTGTAGAGAATGGAAATGTTATGTGCAGGTGACATATCAAGTGCTTTATCAATTAATCAACTTGGTAAGAGGTATATTCTGCCACCACATCAGCAAACTAGTAAACCAAAAAGTTGTGTACGCACTCATTCTTTTCTAGTTGTCTCTTTAGGTTGTTGATATACACAGCAACTGGAAGATACAATTAGGAAACTTCTTTTTGTATCCTATTGCAATGAATACGTCACACAGGACAGAAACAGTCACACGCCGTCGTCTCTCCTGTCCCACAGCAGTCATCCTGTCTATCATTTCATGGTTTACAGCCTCTCTTTATAAGGTTCTGTTCAGCTAGAAAACTACAAGCACCACACAGACTTGATGAGATCACATTTCAAGTGAAGTGGTACAACTTTGTGGGTATCTTTATCTGAAAACCACACAAATCGGTCTGCAACGATGGTGCTGCACATTTCAAAGAAATCTGTATACATGTCGAAACTGAGAAGAGGCACCATTGAAAAGGATGCAAATGTCTTTGAAACACCGAGTCCGATACACAGAACAACGATGATTACAGCTTTTGTGTGCGATATCTGCAATCAACCTCGTGCTTCACAAATAGGACTACTCAGCGACTTCAGCCACTGTTGTTCTCATCAATGAAACTCTCCACATCCATTGTCATCTACATCGATATCCTGACTCGGATCATTGTTGTTGACCTCAAACGATGTGCAAAGAAAGAAGGGAGTACATTACCTCGGTTGGGTTTGGTATGGTTTTATTCTCTCTATAATTTCACTGACAAAATAATATCCATTGAACACATTACATGCTGTTATCGCATATAACTATGGGTATAAGCTGTAACTTTAATAAAAATTACAGACAGAACTGTTTATAGTAATCACTGTTGCTAATCTACCAGTATAATATGTAATATAATTACGGTGCTCTTCACAAATTATTCAGCATATCATATTTTACCTATTGGCGACCACTAATATTTGTTTATTATGTTTAACAACATTGACAAATATCTGACAAGTGGGTGCCAAACATATTAATGAAATATTTTACAAGTACAATAAGCAAATGGCTTTGTGTCCATATACGCAAATCCAAGATGGCCAACTTGTTATGCATGGCTGAACTAGTCATACATGGCTGAACAAGTTAGGCCTTGCATCTTGTGGCTGCATTGTTGCTACAATATACATATCGTGATTATCTTTTGTGCCACAAAGTATTCAGATCCACATACAAGTTGGGGCAACCATTAAGATGCCACCCTGTTTAATGTTATAATCTCTGATGTCTAGACATTGTTTGCTTAAGAATTAATTGATTTATTAGCCTTGTTTTGATGTGACTCAGCAGAACTCAAGATGAAACTTGTTCAACCGTCTTAAAGCCTCTGCATACTACATGGCTTGTTTAGATGCTTGTTTAGACGCTGTAATTATTGTCATTTTCCGGGCTAGGACACTACACGATTTCTAACGATGATTGCCACGTACACTGACAAAACAGACACAACTGGTTAGGCTGACTGCCATTGTCATATGGGACGTGATGAAGCCACTATAATGATTGACACAACACAGGAGTGTTTGTGTGGAAACTACCACTGTTCTGTTGCAGGTCTGAGACAGTCAATCCACCAATGATGAAGTCGTGTTGTCACTCGTCAATCTTAGTGGATCTGCTGCTAAATTTGAAAATAATCGATGGTGACGTTGAAAACGAAGAAGTGTTGGCAATCCTTGTGGAGCCACTGATTAAATATGAAAATTAACTAAAGTGAAGTTTTGTTGTCAACCCTAGAGGATCCATGCTCAAATATGAAAGTTAACCAATGGTGAAATTGTTTTGTCAATCCTAGTGGATCTGCTGCTCAAATATGAAAATAACCAATGGTGAATTTGTTATCAATCCTAGTGGATCTACTGCTCATATATGAAAATTAAGTTCTCAATTAACCAATGTCTTAAATATCAAAACTTGATGAACACACTTTTGGTTACAAAGCTCATAACATATTTAAATATCCACTTTATAGAATGACAAACATATGTTTATCATTTAACATGTGCATAGCAACATTTCTCATCATGTACATGTCAAATGTTGACCTCCATGTTTCCTGTTTCATTAGTGAACTTCTGACCTTGTATTGAGTGATTACTGCCATATTATTGATATCCAGAGAACGGTAACTTCTGCATGAATGCTGGTCGTTAAGCATTCTGCATTACCACATCATAACCATATTAATTCAGCATTTTAAACTGACTGTCCAGGCATGACATGCATATTAAAGCCGTGCACACATGGACATAATAATCAACACTACAATAATTGACAGAGGTAGTGAAGCAACAAAACTGGCAATTTAACAGAGTTTCTGCTGCTGTTGGTCTCCTCATATATGGGGTGAAGACCACGGTTTCGAGCTCAATAAAGATTCATGATATATCACTCCTATTTGTTGCCGTACTTTGGTGGAATGACAATCCCGTTCTGATTCTTCTATATAATAAATACTGCATCCTATGCTACATCAACAATCCTCTTTATAATGACCATAATAACAGGCAAGATTGTATACACAAGATAATCGGCAGCTTGACAGCTTGCACAGAAGACCTAAGTGCATTTATCTTGCATTTCTGAGAAACCAAGACTGATCGCTCTGGTCTCAGCTGCATCCACAAGCAGCAAATTAGCGCTATCATGAAAGCTTGCTGGCAAAATGATGTATTTATCTAATCACCAAGTAACTGAAGTCTGCGGCTTTCCTTTGGTGCAAGGATTGATGATAGCCTGTTGTGCCTGGCTGATCCTCATAAAGATGCTGCGTAATTATTTTCAAACCGCAACAGTCTGACAGCAGGCCACAGGAGGTGTAGACTCAGTATGCAGATTTTTTCTGCGGTTATTCACCAAGGTGAGATGTGAAACGGGGACAGATTATTAATTTACTTCTAGGTTCATGTGATATGAATAAAGTAATAGTCGTTTTGACATGGTACCCCACTGGAATATTTTTTGTTCCACGGTGAATCATTTATGAGGAGTGATATGCCCAGATATTAATTTCTAGTGGACGGCTGGCAGCAAATGCACGTGTCAACAATGGAAGGATCCTAGTGATGGAAGGATCCCTGGTGATGGAAGGATCCCTGGTGTACGAAGATAGAATTCACTTTGTTTGAGCGACAAATGATGGGAGCTCCTTCATGGTGATTTTCTTGAAAACAAAATAGTAGGATTTTATGAAAAAGCTAAGTGAAGATTGGTGACAAGGCAAGAATTATATTGTAATTTTGTGAGAAATTCCCTGACTTTTGGCTGAGGTTTCAATGGGAATCAGTAGTGTACTACACACAACATTGGAATGAAGCAACTACCATTGGTCACCACATATTCCCATGGAAAAGTTACCAAATCCCCAAACAGCTGGGCTGTCAATGCAACCCTTCACCCAAAAGGAAACTAGGGGAAAATCACTCTACCACCCACAGCGCATGCACTGTAGTACTACTACAGTCCACCACAAACTCCTGCGTTAGCCCAAGTTTGGGCTGTTTGGAGTATAACCACTTGAGACTTCAGACAACTCGAAAGTAGAGCCCATAGTACAGGAGGTTTTTCACTTGTCTGTACGGCATACATCATATGTACCCCTGTTAGACAATACTATTGTGTGTACAGTGTGTGCACAGTAAGCCATCACTCCTTCACTCTTGTGTGGTATGGCTCTTGATGCTAACTAGTACTACACATCAGGCATGGGGTAATTGACTTGAAAAGTTAATTAATTAAATTACAACTAACTCAGAAAATGTCCAATTAAAGTTAATTTCATTAACCTCACACATTTCTCAGGTCAATTAAATAAAATTCCCAAATTCTTCAATTAAAATAACAATTAACTTTAATTCAATTAACAATTAAATCAGGTGGTGGTAGAAATGCAGATTACATCCATACGTGACTGCTTTCTGTAAGTTTAAGCACTTGGTGTAAGTCATCATTGAAATAATATAAGCTAATTGTTATTGTTTACACATTTAAAACAGTTCTAAAACCACAAGTAGATTATTACATGTTACTGTTACAATAGTACAGGGTTTATACATATTGGTGGAACTACTTTACTTATCATATCTGAGGAACATTATTATATGCAATCAACTCTGAACAGCATTGTTGAATTGTAACAGAACTGTGTTTTGTAACTTTGTTGGAAAGAGATTTGCTCATACAATATTTACAGGAATCATATTTATATGCCCCATTTGTTCGTGGGGCATTTGATCACATTTTTAAAGTTGTAGATGCTTGTTATAATTATTATGATAATTAATCTTCTGGGGTTTCCTCCTATATTCAACCACCAAATTAACGAAACTGGGCAACTACATACATCATTTCTATGCACAAAGTTGTTAGCACTAAACTACTTATAGGCTATTTTGTTATGTGTCAGTAGAACTGGCTTGCATTTGATTTAAGTTGGGACTCTAAAACGATTCCTAACTGAAGCTAGTTTACCTTTCTCTGCATCTCCCTATTTGTGATTATATGTACAGAACAAAATTAAGATGCATAGGCCTAATTGGTCCACTCCATTGCAAGTAGACAGAGATTTCCAGAAGCCACAATTAGCGATCAACTTATCACCCTACCAGAGGAGAATCTATTGTCTAAGCGGTCCCTACAATTCACACAGGCCTGAACCTGATCTCTCTCAGGTTAGTAGCTGGTATAGTGACTGCAGGCCTTCAGGAAATACCTGAATCATATGGCTGTGAACTATCCAGTAATATCAAGAATTAAATGAGCACTTAATTGAAAGTTAATTGGGAATTTGTCAATTAAATTAAATGAACCCCTTTCGGTAAAGTTAATTAAATAATTCGCCTTTCTAAAAAAGTTAATTAATTAAATTAACTTAACCGAGTTAATTCAATTAACAAATTAACAATTGAAATTAACCCACGCCTGCCACACACACAATCAACATAACCTCAATAAAATGTTCTGTGGATGTAAATAATTGTTTTGACTAAGACAACTAAATGTTCAACGGGGAGTGACATAATGTGGTTTTCATTACAAAAACATACGTAAATACGCATGAACATTGTGTGCACACAAGCACACACATATATTTGCTTGGGGTTCTGCAATTTCCCACAAGAGAAATACTGTCTTTGATGCAACTTGACACACATTTCTTGTATTATCAATGCACTGCTACAGACACAACCCACAGCTACAAATGTTACCTGGACGATTGATCACCATCATATTTCCCGCCCCCGGCCTTCGGGATCAGATAAATGAAGCTGGAGCGAATGTTTATTAATTAAATGTGCAACCATCAGGAGCCATTAGTTGATCCACCATAAGAAGTAGCTGTATCTGACTGATCAGTTTGTCGAGATTTTCCATGGCTAAACCAATCGGCCATATTATCATAATATTTATCTCTTAATTTCACCCATGAGGTCAAGATAAACAAGACTAGTTGATGATGATTGTGCAGATATGAAGATATCCCAATTGTTTGGGATCAGAATGGCTCCCAAAAGCTACAGATACTGTAGCAGTCTGCATGTTCTGTTTGTGGCAAGTGAAGGGTGGGAGTTTTTGAAAGAAATAACACATTTATTCATATATCCCTGCTAGCCAGGGGTGGCAGTAGTACTACAGTACCCATGGCAGACATCCTCTCCAGCCAGGGGTGGCAGTAGTACTACAGTACCCATGGCAGACATCCTCTCTAGCCAGGGGTGGCAGTAGTACTACAGTACCCATGGCAGACATCCTCTCTAGCCAAGGGTGGCAGTAGTACTGCAGTACCCCTGGCAGACATCCTCTCTAGCCAAGGGTGGCAGTAGTACTACAGTACCCATGGCAGATCGACATGTTGAAATGTGGATTTGTCAGTTTATTCCATGTCATGTGCACTAAATCATTTGTACTTTGTCCCCCTAACTGTCTTGGTCAACATGTTTCATGAAACCAGTCGACATATTTCTTGGAACCAGACGTGCCTGAGCCCACATTTCTAAGAGCATTTCCAGGAAATGCCTATCATTACCAACCCGACCAGCAATGATGGGTCCACAAGACCAGAACCAACTAAAGTTAAGTTTCCATATGCCAGCCTCGTAAATTCCAGTCCGCAATCTCATAAATTAACACAGCAACTGAAAAATCAACAGGTCGATATGTCAGGGGTACTGATGTAGTTACAAGCCCCTGGCGGCGAGGGTGTGTTTTGCAGCTGTTTGAAAAAACATTATAGTATATATTATTTTGTTCATGTCCGTAAATCTTAACTTCCTTCAGAAACTGGCATGATGCCAATACAATACTTCACTAAGCTACTGCTGAGATACAATATATAAAATATGAAGCACTTGGAAAAATACATACAACGCCTTGAAATATTAAACATTATACTTTACAATGTACTGAAGCAGCATCATGACAAGGATCATATCAAATACATACAATGCCTTGAAATATTAAACATTATACTTTACAATGTACTGAAGCAGCATCATGACAAGGATCATATCAAATACATACAATGGCTTGAAATATTAAACATTATACTTTACAATGTACTGAAGCAGCATCACAACAAGAATCATATCAAATACATACAATGGCTTGAAATATTAAACATTATACTTTACAATGTACTGAAGCAGCATCACAACAAGGATCATATCAAATACATTCAATGGCTTGAAATATTAAACATTATACTTTACAATGTACTGAAGCAGCATCACGACAAGGATCATATCAAACAGCAATAATTATCAGTCAATGGGAAATATTTGTGTACATTGTTAGAATAGATACCAACATACTTTACAATTCTAGCCTGGATATCAGAGAATGAGTGAAGAGAGATTGAAAAGGAGAGCATGGAGAAGAGAAGACTTCAAGAGGGCGACTGAAGAAGAAGACCAACATTAAGATGGAGAGACAGTGTTAAGAGAGATCTTGAAAGGTCAGAGGTGAACAGTCAAGAGTAGTAGAGAATGGTAGAAGATCGCGATGGATGGAGACGACTCGTTGAGAGGGTGGAACAGATTAAATGATGCATAACAAGTGCTTAACTTACACAGACCAAACTGTACATTCAGCGTGAACCTTTGTGGTACGTGCTATCAGAATAACATGAATTATGAAATTCATACATTCTAATAGCCATGGGAAGAAAAACTGAGGGAAACTAAGAAAAAACTGACAACAAACTCACGAGTGAGCCCGTATGTTGAAGTCACTGACCTTCCATCCATAATGAACAATCGACCTTTTTGGAAACGACTCATCAATGCTTTAGCCAGCCGACCAGTGATGATCACATAATTCACATATATATTCAAATAGTCCCCCTCACATTTGTTCAGACAAACTGTCCCTCTTTGTCAATGTTCTGCATACTTCATGTCAAAACTCTATCACATCTTCACCCATTTAGTGCTACTACTGATTTACAAAATCTTAACGAACCACAAATCTTTAATGAGATAATACTAACTGCCAGACTTTCACGGTGTGTTTGATGATATTAGCATAAATTGGCTGTAAGCATGCAATTCAAAAAAATTGTACCACCAGTTATCGGCATATACTCATTCATTTAATAAATTATAATAATCACAGGAGTAGCAGCGGTTGAGCAAGATGCCTGTAGACAGTGTTATTGGCAACCTGATCCGGACACAGTGATGGAGTCTGGCCTGGATGCATCAAGTAGGATCATTCTGTCTACAGTGCTGCATCGCTGTCTATGAATCTCTCACTGACAGACTCAATCAATACAGTGCTACAAACATGGCTATGTTTAGCATCAAGCCAGAGCATTCTCGAACCATATTACACACCCGATCATTAGATCTGAATCATGAACCATATGCACACTCGATCATTGGATCTGGATCACGAACCATATACACACCCGATCATTAGATCTGAATCATGAACCATATGCACACTCGATCATTGGATCTGGATCACGAACCATATACACACCCGATCATTGGATCTGGATCATGAACAATATGCACACTCGATCAGTTTATCTGAATCACGAACCATATATGCACATTCAGACCTCAAATTGCCTGGATTTTCCATATATAATAGATTTTTTTTAAGGAATACAGCTGTATAATCTCCATATAATACAGGTTGTTTCAAATTGAAAAAATCTACATAAAGTATATATTTTCTTGTGTTCACCGTCCAAGTATAAAATGACAAAGCTTCGGAGGAACCAATATTGTTGATGCTGGGTAGATTCCCAACAAAACATCACATATTTTGTTTGATGTAAGTATATTTTGTAGCCTGATAGATGGCGACACTGTACTGGAGCAGGAGTTATATAGGCTGGTTAACCCATAGATATGTAATATGGAATTTATATGGCTTTAGACAGACTTTCAAGTCAAAAATATGGATTTCTACCCGAAAATGTTGCATATCTGATCTGCACACTGGGTCATAAACCACAATTACCACATGCTGGATAAATGGATCTCAATCACCACTCACAGACCATAATTATGCACATCACCTCCAAAAGCATCTCGCATGTCGTTGTAAGGCGGTAATGTCAAATTGCAGCAGGCAGAAATAAAATGCTAATGTAGGAACTATTTTTAGCACATAATTCTCTCTGGGGTTGAGTAACGAGGTCTTGAAAGAATGCACAGGACATGCAGAATGCATGCAGAATATATGAGCTTTGGCAGTGCACATAAAATATAGTTAAAGCAATTTGTATTTGGCCAAACAAATTGGGGCCTTTAGTCAAAATGGCTAAACAGTTTATAACATTAGAGCAAGCCTACTAGCCTAGGGTATATTTAACCGACCATCAAAATAATCAGGCATGCGGAATTTTATGATATATAATTACAGAGTCGCAGTGACTTTTTAATGGTTTTTAAAGGCATTAACATTTTATTATTTATTTATTAAGATATTTAACTTGTTGGGCTATTTATGTTACTGATTTTAATATTCAAATGTCAAATTTATTCATTTTGTGCCGTGGTTCACTTACAAAATGGCATAGGCGAAACCAACGTGCTTAATTCATGTATGCAATGTGAAAATGCCATTTATTAATATTATTATTAAAGAAATATATTGATCGTCAAAACCCTGACAATAAAGACAAGGACCAGGTTTTGCAATCTGCAACACTGTGGCCTGAATTGTTGCAGCCGGAATTTTGATTGCGTATGGACCTTAAACTGAACCGGTCTTGCCCTCTGTTTTTGCCTATAAACAAAGGCGTCCTGTAATTTGCCACCCTCAACGCATGGGTGGATCACTAGGTTAGTTGGAAGCATTACTGGCCATGAACTGTAACTAAGTGGCACGTTAAAATATTTGGTTTATTTATGTATAGTTATTTACAAAATGCTCCTGTTTTTTAGAACTGTCTTGCAACTGCCATATTTCATTCATTATTCATTCCAGCAAGAAAGTCCAGATAGCTTCGATCACCCAGTTCTGATCCACTTCTTGTTCTCAGAGTTGAAACAAACTTTGGTTGCTGCACCAAAGCTTTGGAATTGACCCCATGTTGGGTTAGTAAGAAACATAATACAATTTTCCCACATTCTGAAGATTAATCTTTTTAGACGTCCTTAGCATCCTGGTGTTTTAATCCATTTGTTGATGATTTTGAGATTGCCTAAACCTGTTGTTGTGATGCTGGTCCCAAAGCTCGGATTTCCATGGATTTAAGTGCAATAAAAGATTTTTTTACTACTTAGAAACTGCAGTAAGCGACAGTAATATTTACTTACCCACTGTCCTATTTAGTTAAATAATGACTCAGTCTTAACCCATATAAAACAATAGAATCAGAGGTCACCCAAATGGAATCACTTAAAACAAAATCCTATGTAATGTGCAAAGTTGACTTTGATGCACATTAGTAACATACAGTACGACCCTAAGTAGTTGCATATGATGAAAAAAATGCATACATCTTTAGTGACTTATTTCATTAGATATAAATTTAAATAACCAATTATTATATCATCAGAGTAGCTGGCAGCACTAGTTGCTGCTGATTATGTAACCATTCTGGAATAAGCAACATTTCTAAGATCACTTTACACACTCTTAAATTACTTTATTTTCAGACAATCTTCAATTTTAACTGGGCACCATAATTATACACACAAAAACATATATATTATTACTAATTTATTAGATCAGAATTACAAACTAGGAAATTGTGTTTGGCCAAAAAATTAAGTTAGCTAAGAAAAAACTAACAATTAGCCAATTGGATAGACAATAAAATATGTTAGAGTGAGCCCTAAATATGTATGGATATCATGTCAAACTTACCTTCTACATCATCTCCAGGTTCGACTTCGTATTCGTCTTCAATGAGCTTATAAGTACAGTCAGATATATGCACCTTGCCAGGTTTCCCGTCCGACTCCATCGTGTTGGCGAGAGTCACGTCATGTGACCACACATCGAACTTAAACCTGCGCGTGCCAACAATGCCACAGAGGACTGTGCCCGTGTGAACTCCGACCCTCATGTTGACAGCCTCGTTGTGGTCCCTGTCAAACTCCTGGATTGCAGTGCACATCGACAGTCCCATCTCAACAGAGCATCGAGCATGATCCTGACGTGGCTCTGGGCAGCCAGATACACTGTAGTAACAGTCGCCCAGCGTACTGATCTTTTCGCACCCACACTGGGCACAAATGACATCAAAGCGACCAAAAAGGTCATTGAGGAGACTTACGAGGTGTTCAGCTGTCTTGTTCGAGCTCATCTTTGTGAAGCCGACGATGTCCGCAAATAGAATTGTCACACTGTCCATCTGACTCATGTGGAAGCTGCGGAAATTTAACTGACCCCCGAGCTTAGAGGTCGTTGTAGAGTGTCTCCCATCATCCTCCTCCTTGTCCTCACGCGATCTCATGACATCCTCGGCGACCTTGGGAGGCATGAGGGAGTGGATCATCTTCTTCTTCAGCTGTTTTTCTTTCTCCAGATCCTTCCGTAGCATGATGGACTGACTAACCTTGAGGAATGTGCTACGACTGCGCACCTGGGCCATGATGAAGATGTGCACACCCATCACGTGCAGCGCGAAGTGCAGCAGTGCGCGCCCAATGGCATAGTGGAGGTAAGCATCGGACCCGAGAACGACGGACAGTGTCTCGTAGATGACAGAGTAGAACACACCGAGGATAACGCACATGTACAGCCGGAGTGGAATGAAAGTGTAGACCAGCAGCAGAATCTCGACTGTGCCAGTGAACGTTCCAACTGCGGACATCGCCGGCTTATCATAAAGGAAGACCAGGAGACAAGTGCCACAGAGCAAAAGGACAAGTAGTACGGACGTCGGTGTGACCATCCTCTGATACAGACGGGTAAAGGTGAACACAAGTATTACCAAAGTAGCAAGCAGCAAAGATACGCTGCCAGTGATGAACATCACCCAGTTGGGGTGCCCCATCAGGACAAAGAAACCCGCCCACAAGGCACACAGGAAGATGATATAGAAGAGTGCATACTGGAACTGTTTCTTGTGCTGGATGAATGAACTAGCTCGGTACTGGTCCTCCAAGATGTCTGAATCGAACTTTGGGTCCCACCAGCTTTTAGCAGCACGTTCGAAAAGGATGAGAGACCTTGCAAGTTTCTCTGCGGCTGCAGTCTGTGAAGGAGTCAGACTTTTATAGTGTTTATCTGAAGAGTGGATGTCTATCTTCGTTGTTTCAGTATCCCCATCCAGTCCCTTGGCTGGACGGTATTCCACCTCCATATTCTTCTCAGCCATGTTACTATCAAGGATTATTTGAGCTAGCAACCACAGAATCCATCACGTAAGTACATCATAGCAAGTACGACTATCTGTGAATGCACGCGCCTGGTTGTATTCACTTAGTCATGCATAGTCGATGATAAACAACTCGTAGATGCATCAACAGAAAACGTTGTTTAGGTTTCACGAACGCGTTAAAACGGTCAGTGAAAGTCATGTAGGTCCGTTCACAGTTTCAGTGCAAACGTCCGTAAATCGTCTCAGTCGTGTGTGCGACATCGTAGTATAGAAGACGGGCAAACACTTGTGCTAGCAGTGGCTATCGACCGCGGTCCTCATGCCCGCAACGTTCAGCCGCACATCGCCCGTGATCACGGCCTTCGTTACCTCGCCAGATCGGCCAGCGGTGTACAGCCGTCGTGCATTCACCGAATGTCTGTAGTAGGTGACGACGTCCGAACGGTGATCTCTCCCGGCGTCAACACGCCGTCTGTCCATGCATCCGTCACCCGGCGCGACAACGCGAAATTCTGCGACGACTGGCGATAAAATATGAGCGCCTCATTTCATGACCCAACAACGCGAGAGCCGTCGGCTGTTCCGTCTAGCGCGCCTACTCCACCAGCTCAACAGTGTCGTGTCCGAAGATCGCAATCTAGCTATCGCTTTAAGGGCTTTGTAAATATAAAAAAATCCAATAATAAAAAAAATTATGTCGGTGGGTGGATGAGTGGGTGGGAAAAGGATCCACCCAAGGACGAATGCAGAGACCCGTCACCCGGTCAGATTAGATTGAAGTTCATTTTTACCATTTTGAGTAAACAATGAATGAAAAATAGCACTGCTTATAAATATGTGCTTTATATTATTACTTTATATTCATATATGCATGCAAATATTCTCTATATGCCTGATGATAACAAATCCATTTGCCAAAATAAGCTAATTATGATTTATTTTAAATGGATAGTTAAAAAACAGGCTGTATCTTCGGACTTGTATGTATGTATGTATGTATGTATGTATGTATGTATGTATGTATGTATGATTTCTGAAAAATGTTGCATTTAGAAAAATTCTCTCAAAAGTTCGTTCGTTAAAAAGATTGCCAATTATATTACATGCACATTTTTTTTCATAGTTTCTTTTAGATTGTCTAATTTCAGTCGTAGCTGCATTAAGTTCCTCTTTGTAATTTGTGTAGTCTTCATCCTTTCTGGTATGCCACATAGTTTGCTTGTAAGCTATTTTTAATAGCTTCTTTTGACAAGTGTTTCTTTCTAGACTGTTTTGCTTGTTTTTTTTTCAAGGGAATAAATTGTGTGATTCTCATTAGATTTCAATAAAAACTTTCGGTGTCAAACAAAGTATTCTCTGCTTTACGCTTTAATTTATTAATTACATATAGGTACTGTGGAACATCATCCTCTTTAAATGATGCGTTCAAAGTAGCCTCTTTAAGGAGCTACTTTGAATAACATGAAATTGGAACATAACTCATTTAAAACATGTACTAGGCCTACGGTGTATCAGTGCAACCCATTATTACGCTAACCCAACAAACACAAACCATAACATGGAGGATGCACATGTTCGGATACGAACACTTACCAACTGCATATCTTTGAAATAAAATATATTCACAGTATCTCCGGTTCACGACACTGCAGTAACCAGTATCACAGTACCCCCAACAATTTAAGCAAGTTCTAACCTACTCAGTTCCAAGCTAACACGACTATAAGCAGCAATCACTCCATGTACACACAGCCCTGACCGTTTGACTCCTCAGGTGTGTTAGCTAGTATTCTACTCAATACAACACTCCATAAATTAATTATTATTATTATTATTATAACGCTTTGCGCGACAGGGCTTCACAACAAATTACATAATAGTGCTGACGTAGCGCGTAATAACGTGGAGACTGGAGCGTAAGACGTCACCCGCTATCAACAAACAGACTACGCAACTACGCGACCGACGCCGCCCAACGACGAACTTACACAAGTGCTGTGCGCCCTATAAGAACGTGATATGTTACATATACAACGAACACGAGTATGCTCGTAGCGGCAGTTGTTTGTGAGTAAATAGTTCATTAAATGTTTTATTTATTAAGAGTGTCTTTCGCAGTCGTGGCAGCCAGCTTACGTGAGCAGCTGGGGCTTATACGCCCGATTACACCGCTTCCATTCAATTCACGATAGCTCAATGTAATGTTCCCCACTCAGTCCTATTCTTGGTGATCCGACGCGGCTGCTTCAAGTCGGCTCTTGTCTTCAGCCGCATGCCGATGATGTCAGCGTCAATGGTGCCTGGGAGGAGGGTTTTGGGTCTGACTCGCTATCCAGGGGTGGTAGTAGTACTTCTACAGTACCCCTGGCATACATCCTCGCTAGCCAGGGGTGGTAGTAGTACTTCTACAGTACCCCTGGCATACATCCTCGCTAGCCAGGGGTGGTAGTAGTACTATAGCACCCTTGGCATACATGATTCAATGAACATCCACTCGCGGCGTGGGATAAACGAAAAAATCACATTTCAACGGTTTAATCTGCCAGGGGTACTACTACCACCCCTGGCTAGCGAGGATGTCTGCCAGGGGTGATCTAGTATTACTACCACCCCTGGCTAGCGAGGATGTCTGCCAGGGGTGCTCTAGTACTACTACCACCCCTGGCTAGCGAGGATGTCTCCCAGGTGTGCTCTAGTACTACTACCACCCCTGGCTAGCGAGGAGTGGTAGTAGTACTAGAGCACCCCAGGCAGACATCCTCGCTAGCCAGGGGTGGTAGTAGTACTAGGGCACCCGTGGCAGACATCCTCGCTAGCGAGGAGTGGTAGTAGTACTAGAGCACCCCAGGCAGACATCCTCGCTAGCCAGGGGTGGTAGTAGTACTAGGGCACCCGTGGCAGACATCCTCGCTAGCGAGGAGTGGTAGTAGTACTAGAGCACCCCAGGCAGACATCCTCGCTAGCCAGGGGTTGTAGTAGTACTAGAGCACCCCTGGCAGACATCCTCGCTAGCCAGGGGTGATAGTAGTACTAGAGCAACCCTGGCAGACATCATCGCTAGCCAGGGGTGTTAGTAGTACTAGGGCACCCCTGGCAGACATCCTCGTTAGCCAGGGGTGGTAGTTGTACTACTACAGAACCCCTGGCAGACTTACTCCCTAGCCAGGGGTGATAGTAGTACTAGCGAGGATGTCTGCCAGGGGTGCTCTAGTACTACTACCACCCCTGGCTAGCGAGGATGTCTGCCAGGTGGTGGTAGTTGTACTACTACAGACATCCTCTCTAGCCAGGGGTGGTAGTAGTACTAGGGCACCCCTGGCAGACATCCTCGCTAGCTAGGGGTGGTAGTAGTACTAGAGCACCCCTGGCAGATATCCTTGCTAGCCAGGGGTGGTAGTAGTACTAGGGCACCCCTGGCAGGCATCCTCGCTAGCCAGGGGTGGTAGTAGTACTAGAGCACCCCTGGCAGACATCCTCGCTAGCCAGGGGTGGTAGTAGTACTAGGGCAGTACTAGAGCACCCCTGGCAGACATCCTCGCTAGCCAGGGGTGGTAGTAGTACTAGAGCACCCCAGGCAGACATCCTCGGTAGCCAGGGGTGGTAGTAGTACTAGGGCACCCCTGGCAGACATCCTCGCTAGCCAGGGGTGGTAGTTGTACTACTACAGAACCCCTGGCAGACATCCTCGCTAGCCAGGGTGATAGTAGTACTAGAGCACCCCTGGCAGACATCCTCGCTAGCCAGGGGTGGTAGTAGTACTAGAGCATCCCAGGCAGACATCCTCGCTAGCCAGGGGTGGTAGTTGTGCTACTACAGAACCCCTGGCATACATCCTCGCTAGCCAGGGGTGGTAGTAGTACTAGGGCACCCCAGGCAGACATCCTCGCTAGCCAGCGGTGGTAGTTGTGCTACTACAGAACCCCTGGCATACATCCTCGCTAGCCAGGGGTGGTAGTAGTACTAGGGCACCCCAGGCAGACATCCTCGCTAGCCAGCGGTGGTAGTTGTGCTACTACAGAACCCCTGGCATACATCCTCGCTAGCCAGGGGTGGTAGTAGTACTAGAGCACCCCAGGCAGACATCCTCGCTAGCCAGGGGTGGTGGTAGTACTAGAGCACCCAGGCAGACATCCTCGCTAGCCAGGGGTGGTCGTAGTACTAGAGCACCCCAGGCAGACATCCTCGCTAGCCAGGGGTGGTAGTTGTGCTACTACAGAACCCCTGGCATACATCCTCGCTAGCCAGTGGTGATAGTAGTACTAGAGCACCCCTGGCAGACATCCTCGCTAGCCAGGGGTGGTAGTAGTACTAGGGCACCCCTGGCAGACATCCTCGCCAGCCAGGGGTGGTAGTAGTACCCCTGGCAGATTAAACCGTTGAAATGTGATTTGTTTCGTTTATCCCACGCCGCGAGTGGATGTACGTTGAATCATGTGTACTTCGTCCCATTTTATTTGTTTGACGTCACGTGACTTATTCCCTGTGGCCAGTGAATCCCGACGAATGAGCGGACCTGCTTCCTATGGAAGACATCTGCATACACGTCAACGTATGTATGGGCGGGTGGACACCCTTCAGGGCTGTCCACCAGGTGCCCGGGCACCCTCCAGGGGGTGTCCACCAGGTGCCCGGGCATCCCGCTTTATTTCGGCCGGATTAGTTTTCATTAAGACCAAATTAGTTGTCCAGACATAGTGAGGTAGCGCGTTCCTGCACTTGTTCCTCAGATGAGGACTTTCTAACATACAAACTAGGGACATTACCACCAGTGCAGTCGTCGCCGAAAAAGGTCAACCAACTCGGCTTGGACTTCCAAAAGGTGCCCGGCCAGGCACACGATTATGTTGTGAATATGGCCGGGAAGACGAATGGCGGCTGCATTTATGCAGAACACTGACACAAAAAGTTGTTTAGACAGTCACGTACTGAACGAGTTAACGCAGTGATGCGTAGGTGGTGTTCGCACAACTCTACAGTATTGTTGTGGAGATATTCGACACAATCACTAGTTCAAACTAGAGTTGACTGAATGTGCAAGGCAAATGTGCAAGGCAAATGTGCAAGGCAAATGGCGGTGGCATGAATAAAAAAGATGAATTTATGAAATACTATACATATTATTTAAACGTTACAACATATTAATGCTCCGTGTATTTTGTTTATACTTGGCATGCACAATGCACAATTTATATATTATACAGTGGTCCTATCTTAGGCCCGCATCACGAGAGGCCAACATCATTACATAAGAACTGGTACAGCTGAAGACGCAAATGTCAACGGTAATATCAATGTGCCGCTGTGTAGCGGAGGTGCGGGCAACTGCGCGGATTTATTAGTATTACTAGATGCAATTAAATTAAGTATACAATCCGATTGTCGCTGACGAACCATACTGCAAGCGAAGGACAGTCTCACGTCAATTAACTTCAACGTGTAACTGCAGATGGGTGGCTCCTGTGATAGCAACTAATTTTAGTTTTACTGGGAGCCACCATGACCCGAAAAATTAACCTTTGTATTTTATGTTATTGTGTGTACATACCATGTTTGTACACACGTATACTATGTTTGTACACAAGTATACTATGTTTGTACACAAGTATACCATGTTTGTACACATGTATACTATGCGAAGTTAGTATTGCTAGCATTACTGACGTATATGCCAACTATTGATATGATAAGTCTTTGCGTGTATATGCGTGTACAATCATATGCTTGTATAATAATATATAATATGCATAATTTTTTGTCGCTATGCTAATTATGTACACAAAACTGTCCTACTTTGGGTCAAAATAAATACATGTCTTCCTTTCTTTCTATTGATTTGTTTACACAGTGTTCTGCGTATTCGTCCATTCTTGCATGTTATCCAGCCAGTCTTTCATCTATCGCCCCAGTCTTCTCTCGCCCTCCATGGTGTCTTCACTCGCCCTCCAGAGTGTCTTCTCTCGCTCTCCACGGTGTCTTCTCTCGCTCTCCAGGGGTGTCTTGTCTCGCTCTCCAGGGTGTCTTCTCTCGCCCTCCACAGTGTCTTGTCTCGCTCTCAAGTGTGTCTTCTCTCGCCCTCCATGGTGTCTTCTCTCGCCCTCCAGGGTGTCTTCTCTCGTTCTCCACGGTGTCTTCTCTCGCTCTCCAGGGGTGTCTTGTCTCGCTCTCCAGGGTGTCTTCTCTTGCCCTCCATGGTGTCTTGTCTCGCTCTCCAGTGTGTCTTCTCTCGCCCTCCATGGTGTCTTCTCTCGCCCTCCAGAGTGTCTTCTCTCGCTCTCCAGGGGTGTCTTGTCTCGCTCTCCAGGGTGTCTTCTCACGCCCTCCACGGTGTCTTCTCTCGCTCTCCACGGTGTCTTCTCTCGCCCTCCAGGGTGTCTTCTCCCACCCTCCGGGTGTCTTCTCTCGCTCTCCACGGTGTCTTCTCTCGCCCTCCATGCAGGGTGTCTTGTTTTACCCTCCAGGGTGACTTGCGGCTTGCAGGATGGTTTTTGAGATGGTGGTGTGTCCGGTGATGGGTTCATATACAAATTAAGCGATAAGACACTCAACGGCAAATCTTCCCAGTTTAGATTTTCTACCTGCACCGAATGTTGCAAATACCCACTCGAGCTTTAATAGAGCGACAAGGATCCTATGATCGCTGTTAATCTGTCTTCCGTTGTACGATCGTGCATCCGTCAGCAGTTGCCGGTGGAATTGTTTACAGCGGACGTAATCAACGTGGTTGTAGATTCGGATGATTCTACGGGAGGTCTTGTCTTTTCAATATTCATGCAGTCCATGAGGTTTTGTGTCGTGCGGCATGCAATGTGAGCCCTGTACGAATGCGATATCTGACAACACGAACGAGTATGCTCGTAGTGGCAGTTGGTTATGAGTAAATATTTAATTATATTATATTAAATTAATTAAATATACTAATTGTTGATATATCCGGCCGTCTGTCCGATCACCGGAGCTCCGACCCCGGGTTACAACCACCGGGGAACCGCCCTCTATGGTATGACCACCTGGGAGCCGCCCTCTATGGTATGATCACCGGGGAGCCGCTCTGGGCGGTATGGCCACCGGTAAGTCGCTCTCGACGGCACAGGGCCCCCGGGAGCCACTCTCTATGATAAATAATGACCACCGGAGAGCAGCTCTCTACGGTACGGCCACCGAGGAGCCGCTCTCTTCGGTAATGCCACCAATTAGCCGCTCTCGACGGAACGGCCACAGGGGAACCGCTCTACGCTCTCGACTGTAGGGCCACCGGGGAGCCGCTCTACGCTCTCGACTGTAGGGCCACCGGGGAGCCACATGTAGACCTAAATAGCTGGCACTTCGTCTTCCAGCACATCGTTTTGTGAGTTAATTGCTTTTATTGTCACTTAAATGCGTTTTTGACGAGTGAAGACAATTGCAAACTGGAACCCCTCTTTTCATTGTCAGGAGACCACTGTATGCGTCATACGTTGCCGTTAACGCAATTTGACCGGAACAGTTTGGGTAGCGAAACGTTTTGGCCTCTAATTATAGGGCGGATCGCCCGTAAACAGAACAGCGCCGCTAGAGGGCGCTGCTTTCGATCTGACAATCTCGGGGTCTCATCAGAGCGTTTCATGGAACAGTTTTGTATAGATCGCCGTTAATCGATCGATTGAATGTGTTATGTAGAGAACGCAGTTTTATTAGTGGACGCGGCAAAAGCACATATTAATTTTCCAAGAAACCAAGAAAATGTTATGCGTGTCTTGCCAATGAAAAACACCGTCACCATATCATCATCAACAACAACGACAACAACGACATGTGGCTAGTAGCTCGAGTTTGTTCGATTCGATTCCGCTGTAGACCTAGCTACTAGGCCCACCGCTATCGAGGGATGTAACTCATTCACCTTGAAAACTTCTTTAATATCGAAACAAAGTTCGGATGAGTTCACTTCAGTTAAGATTACTAAGTATACGCACAAGCTGTAGTTTTGTCGATTTTCGACTCAATAATATGGAAAAACATAAACTGCAGAACAAGGCGGCTACATCATATAATTATTATCATGTTGACCAACATGTGTGAACAGCGATGTTACCATATTGTAGGACTTACTCGTGTCCTGCTAAAAGGCACATCGTGCATGTGCGTGTTATTATAATTCCGTTCATAATATTGTCGCTTAAATGCGTTTTGACAATTGACGCATATCATCGTCTTACATGCAACGGCAGTTGTTGTATTCATGAGCAAAATTTGTGAAAGCCATTTACAAAATAATTAGTTATGTGTTACTCGTGAGTGTTACTTAAATTGTGAGTAGTGTTATTCGTGCGTGTGTTACTCGTGAGTGTTACTCGTGAGTAGTGTTATTCGTGCGTGTGTTACTCGTGAGTGTTACTCGTGCGTGTGTTACTCGTGAGTGTTACTCGTGCGTGTGTTACTCGTGAGTGTTACTCGTGCGTGTGTTACTCGTGAGTGTTATTCGTGCGTGTGTTACTCGTGCGTGTTATTCGTGCGTGTGTTACTCGTGAGTGTTATTCGTGCGTGTTTTATTCGTGCGTGTGTTACTCGTGAGTGTTACTCGTGCGTGTGTTACTCGTGAGTGTTACTCGTGCGTGTGTGACTCGTGAGTGTTATTTGTGCGTGTGTTACTTGTGCGTGTGTTACTCGTGCGTGTGTTACTCGTGCGTGTGCCCATTCATAATACATGTGTTTGTAACTGCAAAATTAAAAACATAAAGTCATTAACTGCAACATAACCAATAAATTAACTTAAACATAAACAACAACGGAGGCTTCCCAAGAACATACTCTACTATCCTTAAACGCAAATTATTTATATGACGTCTGAACATGCAGGACACAACTGCACTGATTTGACAACTGCTTGAATATGCTGGCCACTAGCCATTTGCAAGCATAGTTTCACCGCTCTGTTTCACACACCAACAGTTATTAAGCGGACATCTGTCGGCACTTGGCGTGTTCCTAGCAATAGCTTTAGCAGTGTTGCCCAATCTTGTTTGTTTGCCCCTTATCACAAGACCGTCTTATAATGACCCGCATCCTGACGTTAGTTGGGTTTCCCAGATTAAGCAACAGATGCCGATCACTCTTAAATTGCCAAACGACTCTTCTGAAAATGCTAAGCGTCCCCTACGGGAGTGTGTTACACAGTTTGAGAGCCATTCAGCTAACGTAACATTGTGAGACGTGTTCTATGCTGATTCGTAGTTCTCAATGCAGAAAAACCCCCACAGAACCCGCCTCTCTCAATTGAGAAATGGCATCTCCAAAACTGTCGTGGAGCCATGCAGGCAAACTGTTCATGAGTCCATTGGTTGGCTCCATGAACTGGCCTGTTCACGGAGTCAACCAATGGCTACATGAACTGGCATGTCTCCAGAATGTACGTGGCCGCTGGGAAACGCTTCAAAAATTATGTCGATCAACACAGTTCATCCTCGCTAGGCAACGGTGGAAGCAGTAATAGAGTAATAGAGTAATAGAGTAATAGAGTAATAGAGTAATAGAGTAATAAAGTAATAGAGTACCCGTGACAGAGCGACCTGCTGAAACGTGGATGTGTCGGTTTATCCCGCATCGTGTCTGGGCGTATGTCGTGTGTGGGTGTATGTCGTGTGTGGGTGTATGTCGTGTGTGGGCGTATGTCGTGTATGGGTGTATGTCATGTGTGGGAGTATGTCGTGTCTGGGCGTATGTCGTGTGTGGTTGTATGTCGTGTCTGGGTGTATGCCGTGTCTGGGTGTATGTCGTGTCTGGGTGTATGTCGTGTGTGGGTGTATGTCGTGTGTGGGTGTATGTCGTGTCTGGGTGTATGTCGTGTTTGGGTGTATGTCGTGTGTGGGTGTATGTCATGTGTGGGTGTATGTCGTGTGTGGGAGCATGTCGTGTGTGGGAGTATGTCGTGTCTGGGTGTATGTCATGTCTGGATGTATGTCGTATGTGGGTGTATGTCGTGTGTGGGTGTATGTCGTGTGTGGGTGTATGTCGTGTCTGGGTGTATGTCGTGTCTGGGCGTATGTCGGGTGTGGTTGTATAGGTGTATGTCGTGTCTGGGTGTATGTCGTGTATGGGCGTATGTCATGTGTGGGTGTATGTCGTGTGTGGGAGCATGTCGTGTGTGGGAGTATGTCGTGTCTGGGTGTATGTCATGTCTGGATGTATGTCGTATGTGGGTGTATGTCGTGTGTGGGTGTATGTCGTGTGTGGGTGTATGTCGTGTGTGGGCGTATGTCATGTGTGGGTGTATGTCGTATGTGGGAGTATATCGTGTGTGGGAGTATGTCGTGTGTGGGTGTATGTCGTGTGTGGGTGTATGTCGTGTGTGGGTGTATGTCGTGTGTGGGTGTATGTCGTGTGTGGGTGTATGTCGTGTGTGGGTGTATGTCGTGTCTGGGTGTATGTCGTGTGTGGGAGTATGTCGTGTGTGGGAGTATGTCGTGTCTGGGTGTATGTCGTGTCTGGATGTATGTCGTATGTGGGTGTATGTCGTGTGTGGGTGTGCGCTGAATCGCATATACTTTGTCCCACTTCCCGTCTTCGTCGACGTGATTCTGGGAACTAGACGAGCCCGCGCCCAAACTTCAAAGAGCGTTTCCAGGAAATGCCAATCATTACTCGCCCGACCAGCGACGACGGGCCCATTGCCAATTAAAGTTAAGTTCCCGTCCGCGAGTCCCGTAAATTCCACCGAACAATCCTACTGGTTAAAACAGCAACTGG